>NTHP01000123.1:141550-159821 GCA_003416845.1 Oplegnathus fasciatus | reverse complement strand
CAAGCTCAGCCTCACAAAAAGGTCATAATGGTTTGATAAAATGGTTTGATGCACAAAGGAAAGACTCCAGAGTGGTTTGATTAATTACTGATTGATGATTGATTATTATTTTTGTTGTTTGTCTAAAGTAAAGCCTGTTTTACACACATTGGTCTCATTATAATTAGTGTGTCAACTGTTTGCTTATTTTATGCATTGGTTTGTATCTTTTCATGAGCCTGATGAAGAGCTGAGCAAAACCTGTTGCTCATGCAAATGTTAGCAGCACCTCTTCCTTTGTGGTCCACACTGAGCAAAGCTTCTTCCTCTTGCATTGTTTCCCATACATTGGTATATTTGTGGCGGGGCGCCACAAAAATCAACATAGACTGCCACATATTGACTTTGAGACTTCGGGGGTGGGGACAGAATAGGCAGTGGCTGATGTCTCCCCTCCTTTGATTCCTTTTATTGGTCACTTTCAACACCCACAAGTGTTCACAGTAAGCCCCACTAGTCAGGCCAGGTTATAACTTACTTTTATCCCCCCGAGAAATGCCAGAATTGTGTTGGTCCCACTGTCACCAGCTTCTCTCATCTCCCAGAATCCTTCATGCAGTCAGAGAAATCCGACCTACGCAAAAATCTGATTTCCCCACAAGGTCCAAATGTCCACCTTCACTTCACACTGGATAAATGATTAGTTCATGATTGACCTTCAGGCTGCAGTGCTGCATGATCGTGACTCAAATGATGATGAAATGATTTAAGGTTTGAAAAATGTATTAAATAGCTGACTATCGCGCATTATATTTTATATATTATATTATAGTTTCTAGTACTATAGTTTGTCCTAGCATGGTACAGTTTAAGAGTAGTAAATAGTTGTTTCCAGTGTTTTCACCCTAATTTAACCCAAATAGATGCTTATTAGAATTTAACCTCTATTAGTAGTAATCTCTGATTTAAATGACAGGAGGCGTATTTGGTCCTTAGTTGTTCAAACCCTACTAATATCTACAGTATGACGTATCGTATGGTCACGGGAGCTCATGAAATATGCAGGATTGATCTGGAGAATCATTTATGAAGTTATTCATCGTGGAAACTAAATTCATGTGATCAAATGTGCAAATCTGTCTCAATTTCTGTGATCTCGAGTACCATCATCGAGCTCATGTAGGTCTTCATGAGTTTAGACCCGTCCATCCGGCACAACTGGATTACTCAGAAACAATGCATCTTCAAGGCACACTCACATTAGGGTCCCTTTTGACATGATCGCCGAGCACTCGGCTCCAAAAAGGATGCGATGTCATGAATTCAATGTGGATAAAAAAAAAAAATATCGAGCAGCGATCACGATCAGTAACATCTGTGAGAGCGATGCTGCAGTCTGACGTCTGGTAGAGTCAAACTGGAAGATGTCAGAGCACTAAAATAATGACTTCTTCATTTTCAAACACACTGTTTCTATTTGTGTCCATAAGAATCCACCAGTCAAAGTCGAACAAAGGTCAGCTCTGACCTGCGAGTCCCTTGGAGCCGACCAGAGATCACACCCAAACAGAAAATGCACCCTTGAACTCGTCCATCATACAAGCTCCCATTGAAGTGAATGTACGAAAAGTCGCAGGAAGTTACCTTTATTCTACACAAGTACGCGTGACTGGAAAACCCAACCTTTCTGCACACCCTATAAAATTAAACTGCCTTTCTCTCAATAACGTCTACACTCAGAGCTGAAACTCTAAAAACTACATCCTGTACGATGGTGTCCTAATGGATCAGCAGGTGAAGGTGCATGGCACAGGTGTGAGGATGTACAGTAACCTTTGACACCCCCAAAAATCCCAGCTAGAAGGTTTTAATCCTCAACATGTTCCATCATCTGCTCCTGTTCCCATCACGGCAGCTGACGTTAGTTAGGTCATGTTGTATACCACATATACTTATATTAATCAACTGTAAGCATGTATTAAATAACACTTTAGCATGTGTAGAGGACGGAGCTATCTGCCAGAGACACAAAACAAAGATTTCATGGTTGAGCATCGAACACAATTCCTCCTGAAAATCAGTGTGGTCCAAACAATCTAACTTTTTGAGGAATATAAACGTGTTCAGTCACACTATAACTAGCAGCACCTTTAGTTTCCAACTTCCCAGCATCTCTGGAATGTAATGTCAGTCACATATCTGTCCTGTCATATCTTTGCTGTCTACCTCCAAATAAGGCACAAACACCACGACGATATTCAGGAAATTAAATAAAGGCCGATCGACTGTCTGGTTTTTCTGTACAAGAGGAACCATCGAGTCAGTGGATAACACTTCTTAGCGTTGGTCAGCGTCTGCGTCCCCGCCCCGTTTGAAATGTCTTAGTTCACAGACATAAAAATAAACATGGTGATCAGTCCTTCATGTTAGTTAAAAGGACAGTTCACCGTTTTGAGGCAGTTCCATGAGGAACGAGGTGCGGACAATCTGTCACCGGTGATGAAGACGAGGCCGCTGGCTTCATTTGTGGTTTGACTTCCATTTGTCATCTTCATATAAAAGAGCCTGGGAACAGAAAAAACGAAAAGCAACACATGAGTAATGAGAAGAACGACAAAGTGACGCAGAATGCAAATCATAACTGACGGTGACGGTAAGTGCCGCTCTTTGTCTCTCTTATGAAGATCAGATTTGCTTGATTTTGCAGCGGCTTTTCATTCAAATGCTGACACGCAGAGAGAAGTTTGGAGTTTTTCCATCTCTCACAAGCTGCAGCAGCTGCCAAAAGCTGGACAGTCAGACGATGAACTGGCGACCTGTTTTTGTCTGAAGTGCTTTCAAACAGCTACAGTCAAATTAAAGTCATTTAAACCTTCAATCCGTGACATTTTTTAAAAAGTTGTGAGACAGCTTTGATGTGATAAAAGTGTTCGTTCACTCCTGAGTTCAGCCTCCTGGTCAGCCCTGCTTCCAGATGTGGTAAAGCAAAGCATACTTCTACATCACACAACTACTTTGACAAATGACAGAAGGTCGTTATTATTCTATTAATCAGCCATAATCGATCTGCACAGGGTTAGTTTACTCTCAACTGCTACAGAAAATGGATGAATAGATTGTAACGTGTCTTGTCAGCTTTAATTTGAACATTAAGACAGTTTGTCATATATGTATTGTTATATGATTATGTAGATAACGTGTTTATAATATGATGGTTTGGGTATATGAGTGGAACAAGAATATCAGTACACTGTACCTCAGCAACAGTCCTCAGCGCCACATGCAGACCTTTGGTACATTTCTATTTTATTAGTATTATCTGCTTGCACTATTATATATTACATATAGTTAAACGTATTAGAGTATTGTCGTAGTTTTTAATTCTATTATCAGACTTTTATTAAAGTTGATTGTTTATTATTTTTGTTTCTCACACACTTCATTGAATGTACTCGTGTCTCGGCCTACACAAGGCCAATCAGCATCTATTTAACCTCCTCTGCTGTGGGCAGGACAGTGTGTTATAGATTTGTGCCACAGTGTTGTGTCACCTTGCTCTCCAGCACTCGGCTGTGGGTCGGGCTGCTGAGCTCCTCCAGTGTTTCTGCTGCAGGTCCGTTGAGGGTCTCGGGCAGCAGGAGGCCCAAACAGCCAGCAGACAGACCGCTCAGACAGAACACAGTGAAAGGCATGGAGGTGTGGAGAGCCCGCTGCGACACACGCACATACACAAAAAGACACAAACAATGACATAAAAAAATCAGTCTATCTGCAGCCAACAATCAGACATGTCTGAATAATATTTAGTATATTGTAAAATGTTGTCACTATAAATTGATAGAAAATAAAAGTAAATAAAAAATAGGATTAAGATTAAAAATGATGGTAACTGTTTATGAGTTTCCATTTTATGAAATTAATCTACCTGGAAATGACTGACTGTAGATCTTGATTAATCTAACACAACATGTGTAGTAAACAACTTACACTACAAAGGCCTGTTTACACACGAGTAACATATAAAGTTAAACTGGTTAATAAAAAATATAATAGATGCTATTAATTTAGAGGATCTGAGAAACTCCCAATTAAAATCTCTATAAATACAAAGACTGAAATCTTTGGAAGTAATCCAGCCCACACTGATCCGACACTGAAAAGACAGAAATTTAATGAGATTTATTATTTTTTATTATTATTATCATTATTGTTGTTGTTGTTATTTGTTATTATGATATTTTTCTGAATTCCTTTCACATAATTCATAAAGGGGCTGCTGCTCCCTCATTTAGAGTTTCTGATTAGTTTAAATATATGTTGTATAAGTCACAAATCTGTTTGCTGTGGCTCAAACTGTGCCTGTGGATTGGTTGCCACGTCTTGTTGAAGTCACACAAACCACCACGAGGTGTCACTATATCTTTAGGTTCAAGTTACACCTACTGCTCACACGGGTTAACTGAGGTCGATTTAACTGTGCTGAAGGGGGATTTCTACTGTTATGATCTTATCTTTCACCGCGTGTGCTGTTACAAAGTCAACTGTCATGTAAAAGTGAAACAAAAGGAATATTATGCGCTTCATTTAAACATGTCAGAATCAATTCAGAGCAAACATGTATTAACTAAATTCGACCTTTGGTTTAAAGGTTCATTTTTGACCTTGGAAACATCAGTTTCAGCAAAAAAAAAACTTCTTTGTTGCTTCCAAAACCATCTCCATGGCAAGTGAGCAACTCCATCCACTGAGAAAGGCCATGAGGTGTGGCTGAAAACTCCCAAGTGGACCTTGTCTTGAGAATTTATTGCCACATTAGTCATGTCGAGCAGGTTTCATCATGAATCATTGAGTAGCATTTCCTCTTCTTAACTGAATTCTGCCTTTTCTGTATCAGTGTCCTGAAATCATTCATGTGAAACCACTGGTCAAAGTCTGAGGGACATTTTAACTCTGACTTTTGTCTGCAGGTAAGCTGTTCTGGTTCTCTAGGTCTCAGTTATCCTAAAACACTGAACAATAAAGTGTTTTACTGACCTTTTTATTCAAAGTGCCTCTTTATTGGTTTTTAGAACATCTTGCCAAAGGAGTGCAGTTGAACATTCTGCAGTTGGATAACCCTGGCACATTTACAGATTAATGAGCGTCTTTAACAAAATGAAAGACGACAGAAATCATTCTGTTAGCTCAGTATCGCCTCAGCTGTAAGAAATGGCCTTTAAAGCTCACATTCCACGTTTTCTCTTTGTTGGAACAAAAACAGGAGAGTTTTTTTCTTTAAATTCACTCATACAGAAGCTGAGATGAAGGCCGGTGTTGGCTCACGCTTTGCCAAAGAGAAAATGCGTACTGCTGTTCAGCTATAGACCGACACACCCTTACCATGGAAGGAACAAACGGTGCAAGGATTCCTCCGACTCTGCACGACATGGAACAAACTCCCAAGCCAGCGTTCCTGAAACACAAAGAAGAAAATTCATAAAAAACTGAAATTCCCACTGCATTAAACATTTAGAAGAAACACTAAACTTGGTCAACTTCAGGCAGTGTGATGTGTGAGAATAATTCAACATGCAGACTGTGATTAGCTCACCTGATAACTGTTGGGTAGAGTTCAGAGGTGTAGACATAGGCGATGTTGAACGCTGCACTGACCATCAGTTTTCCCAGAAGCGCCAACGACGTGACGCTCAGCAACGTCCCTGCAAACAAAACAAACAGTCCCACATTTTTAACTATTATCATTATTGTCTGATTACTTACACAAAAAATAATGTTTAGGAGAACTTACAAGTGACTTCATGACCATCAGACACACAACATGGACTGAATGTTTGAGTGGATTCAGGAAACTAACTCATTGCTTAACTTGAATTTGTACATTTTGGACCATTTTTTGAAGCGTTAGTTTAAAACATTACATGGGAGAAACTGATTTTGACAGTGCATCAGAGGAGCAGCTTCTGTGCTAGTGCTGCAGCCCTTTGCATTTGTGTTTATTGTGGAAATTCATATCCCAGTAATACATCACATTGGGCAGCAACAGCCAGCTAAACCCAGAATACACTCATTCCTAGGGGGTCATAGCAATATCAGAAAACTACAGCTCAGTACCCCTGAACAGTTGGTTCTATGTAAGGCTGATGATGTAGAAATTTAATCCAATCTAATCCTTATCTAATGTTGAATTCCTTTCAGGTTGCGGAAGATAAGAGCATTAGTTCAAAACCAAAAAGTTAAATGTGAAAGAAATAGATAAGACGGGTTGGTCGGGTTTGGCTTGGATGGTTCAAGGGGATCGTCAGTGTCCTCTCAGAGCTTTGCTGCTTTAAAAAGTCATCTTTGTGAATTGATGAGGAAATAACAAGCTGCTGGTCCCAAATATTCTCAATAATTCTGTCACACTGCGGTCACCCTACGGGTTTGAAGACAGCTAGCTGACTCTGTGGCTGTGCAATGTGGTGAAATCAGCCTCACTGGGCAGCTGGTTTCAATCACTGGACATTCTTACTGGTTCCACCCACATTTAAGCCGACTACAGTTGTCCTCAGACGTATATACTGTATGTATGTGTCTGTCATTCTTTACCTCAGTCCTTGTACCTGTTAATACTTTACTTTCGCCAGGCCGGTCTCAGTCTAAATGTATCTATTAAGATTAGGACTTACAGTCCATGTTTGTCCTGCCGACGAGAAACCTACTAACAAACTGCAAACTTCTTGTTAACCGCTGCGTTCCTCTAACCCTCTGCTGTTTTTGTTCTCGTTTCCCAGAAGCCAACCCCCCCTTTTCTCTCCTCCTCCTCCTCTCTCTCACTCAGGCTTCTCTCTGCTGGACCATCCATCCTGGGACCTCTCTCTCTCCAGGCTGCTGGTGCCTCATCCCGACGTGGATCTGGATCATCGTCCCCCAGGAGATTCTGCCTCTCCTCCTCTCTCCCTAGTTTGCATGTCATCATGTCTCTATCTGTGTGAATGCTGTGCTTGCCTCTAATGTGTTTGTGTGGCCTGCCCTCTTCCAGGACTCCATGGTGGGGAGGAGGTGGTGTGGATCAGGTCCTACCCATTCGGGCAATCCCTGAAGTTGTTCGATGTCCTCCTGGATCCGTCCACTTCACTTTTGTTCTACAATCTACATTTCTGTCATCAAATTGTAACTTTGTGATATTATTGTTGATTTATTCTGTACACTCGACATCTATTGCATGTCTGTCCGTCCTGCGAGAGGGATCCGTCCTCTGTTGCTCTTCTTTGATGCTTTCTTCCATTTTTTGGGGGAATTTTTCCTCATCTGAGTCGAGGGTCTGAGGACAGAGGGTGCCGCATGCTGGGCAGATTGTAAAGCCCCTTGAGGCAAATTGTGATATTGGGCTTTTTAAATAAAACAGACTTGGCTTGACTTATATTCCTCTGTATAAGTGGGCGTCACTGTCTCACCTGTGTTTTCAGGGATGAACATGGTGCAGAGGCAGGCAGAACCAGCCAGACACAGGAAACTGGCCATGCTTTTCCTCCTGCCAGCCCTGAGCAACAACACACACACCAACTCATCAGTGGACGCTTTAACCAGGACACCTCACAACGCTATCTGCCTCAAGCTTTTAACATTTTCTGAAACCTAACAAAGAAACAGAGTTGACAAAAATAAAGAATCTACCAATATCTCCAGTGGTGTTTAATAAAGCAGGAAGTCGTTTTTAAGAGATTTCAGTACTTCTCATATGTCAACAACTTCTCCAGACAGGAAGATCAAACACTGAGGTGTGAGCAGGTATAAGGTGTTACACAAGGTCAGTGAACTACATAGTGTGTATTATTGTATGTGTGTCTCACCAGTGTTTGTTGATGAAGTATATGCAGAGCGGGTAGGCGGGCAGCTCCACCAGGCCGTACATGGCTACGTTCACATAGCGGCTGCCAGACGTCTCGCTGGCCCCCAGAGTCAGACCGTAGTACACCAGACTGCACGCATACCTGCAACACACACACGCAGAGCAGGTAAGTGGCTATGATAATGTACACAAATCAATTAGATTAAAGTTGCATCTGAAGAGTTTTTGTTATTGGTGATATCTTGTTTGTTTTTGGTAATAACTTGTCAGCATACTCAGCAGCTCTTTGACATATCTCCTGATTTTTTCTTCATTTTCTGCTTCCAGAAGCACATCCTGCACCGTCTCATCCTGCAGGGGAGCTTGTTTACTGTAAACTTTGCTCAACAGTGTCCTCTGGCAGCAGAAAACAATCTTTGAAGTGCGGGCATATCTAGAGAACAATCAGACTGAACTGATTGTATTATTGGTGAAAAACAGTTAATTAAGTGTAGTTAGTCGAGCTAATTGCACAGAAAAACAAAGTTGAGGTCTTAAGTCTGTTTTTGATCTTTAGCAGCTGTAAAACTGGCCAGTGTGGTGTCCGAGTGCTTCAGATACGTGTGGCAGTATTACATACAGTAGTTTTTTGTGTGATGACGGTACAAGCAGACAAGTGGATGAAAAAAAAAAACACAGTCGTTTAAGTTGTAAACGCGTCAAGAGTTCCTTCTCACAGTCTAAAAATCTGGGTTAGCTGAAAGTGATCTTTGTGATATCTGATCACTACGACATGGTGCCGACCTCAAACCACATGCGGTGGTTATACAGCAAGTTAAAGATATAATCTCGAAGATTTTCATTTAAATAAACATCTGTTAAGTCACAATCTATCGCCAAATGATGCAACACAATGGTGATTGAGCCTATGGCCCACTGATGAAAGCCTGCAGCATTTGCAGTACTATGACCCGGGTGTCGGGAGGGACTTTCCCTGATAAATCACAAGCGGCGCACAGTTCGGCTTTTAACAAGACTTTTAATGCAACAGACTCGCTCTTCAATTCACCTGTGTGTGAAGCGGTGTACGTTTTTTTCCGGACTCTGCTAGCGTTGTGAGTAAACGGTTATTATGGCCGAACAAACACAGAAAAGATCCATGACTACAGACGAGGAAACTGAAACTGAAGTCAGGTCCAAAAACACACCTGCAATTATTATTATTATTATGCGATTATCACCACAGGTACCGCGAAAGACAACGAAATAAAAATCTTCGAGATTACAAATTTAAATTCACAGACTACTTAAAATGATTCATCTCTCATCTGTTCACTTCCACTTTTTTTCAGCATTTATTAAAATACATAGAAGCAAATATTCTGCTGATTCCTAACAGTTTGTAGCCTCAGACAGGCTGGAGGAGGGAATATGCAACATTTTTGGGATAAATTCATGACAAAACTCAGAACAGCAGCAGTGTTATTAAAGTAAGATAAAGTAAAAACATCAGCAGATATAAAGCCAACTCAGTCACCATTTGTATTAATATATTCTCCTCTTCAGCCTGCTCTGTCCAACAGTATGTTGAGACATTTGTGAGATATTACTATATGATCACGAAGCGGAAAAAGCTCAAGTAGTTATAAGCAGAAATAGCAGCAGTGGTGGGCTAAAGGTTGCAAAGGTAGTTTTAATATGAGCAGCAACAGCTTCAGCAGCTGCGCTGTATTTAGACACTAACATAGCGTGCGTGTTTCATTCTTCTTCTGTGGTGATATACTCACCAGACATACATGAGCACCATGGTCCTCAGACGGAGGACTGGATGGATCACCAGCTGCAGGACACCCGCACCCCTGTTGTTATGGTTACCGGCTTTGGCAGCACCGACACGCTGCAGCATCAGATTGTTGGCAGGGTTGCCGTTCTTCAGCGCCATGTAGCGCAGAACCTGCAAAGACGAGACGGTTCCTAACTTGGTGGTGTAAATGCTACAGGCTGGTGTTTCAGTGCTTCCTTTCCTTTCTGTTCTTCCAGTCTGGGATACACAAGGCCATCACATTTCAATGTAATGTAATGTAAGCTGGTGTAAATCCTGTCAGATTCTGTTAACACTGTGGTTGTCTTTTTATAATTTGTCATTCTTCCCACCTTTTCCTGAGCTCACAATGTTTTCCACTGAGGTCAGAAAAGAAAACATTTTTTTTGACTCTTCTGCACAAATGTATTCTGAGGAAGTGGAGATAAAAAAAATAATGACCTCCAATATATGTTGTTTTGCACAAGACCCAAATCTCTACAACAGAGGTGGGGTTAGCATGAGTCAGCATGAGTCACATTTGAAATATGCTCGGACTTCAACGCCCTTTAACACCAGGCTTTTGGCTGCCACAGCTCTCCCCTCCTGATACAAGCTACAACTGCAGCTAAATTCTTGGGATTTGGGGATTAAACGTATGCCAAACCTCAGCACTGCAGCCAGAAACTAAACCTACCCAGACAGAACATTTGTATTAATATATTTACCTCTTCTGCTTGCACAGTCTGGCCCTGAGAATACAGCCAACGAGGAGACTCTGGAAGAGTGCTGGTGGAGACGAGACCAGAGGAGAGAGATTATCGTATTGGCCATGTCTGAATAAGTGGGGGCTGTACGATCTTCAACCGCTATGATTTTACATTTTGAACACAGATGTTTTCTTTGAATGGTGTGATTGCTGCTCCCAGTCCAGCGTTACAGAGTGAGCCTTACATTAAAAGTGTTGCTAGAACAGCTAGTTTTGAGGAAACTGTCACAACAGATAGTGTTATGTGATAAGTGTTTCTTATCTTTAAAAGATAAGATACCACGATACTAACAACTAGATCAGTGGTTCTCAATCTTTTTGGTGTCAAGGACCCCCAAATTGATACACATCAGGCCGCGGACCCATATTTGTAGTCTCAGGGATCCCCGTCTGGGAAGATTTAATTATTCCATAACTGTCTATACTGTAGATTGGCAGATTAACAGTGAAGAGTGTGAAAGCTATGATCAGAAGAGTCATTCTTATACATTTTCTCATCTGGCTAACTTTTAGTCAATGAAATAATAGTGAAATAGTGAAACCCCAGTTTGAGAACCGCTAGACTAGATTACTCTGAAGATTTTAACTTCTACTGACTGCAAAAATGCAAAGGACCAAAGTAGTGAAAGGACCATATCAGTGTGTTTACAAGTTTTAACTCCTTATCTACAAAACCCCTATACTTTATATTTTTGATGACCATTTTTAAATAATTTTTTTAATCTATTTTTTCCTTCAGTTCCAAGTAACTATTGGTTTCATTTATTTCTACGTGGTATGAAAATTAATTAGCAGCCTTTTGTTCTGTACTAATGTTACAGCACATATTAATTTTGTAGTAATGCAGTTTATTTGCTACAACATTTTAAACCATGTGTGATTTGTAGAAAATAGGCTAAAAGATGCAAACCCTCTGGTATGGTCCTCTCCGTTTGTTACATTTATTGTATTCTGATTTAGTTGTTAGTTATTTATATTCTTTAAATTCCTGCATTGCCTTGAAACTGGTGCTGATCAGATATTATACGATATCTAATCCGTTCCATTTGTTTGTGTTATCTGTTTCTGGATACACGCCTGAGAAGAAATGCTTCTAAACGCCACCAGCATATCTTATTTGTTGTGGTTTTGTCTGGATGCAGGCGGCGACTCCTCTCTATGAGGTCTGTACTCACACAGACAGCAGGAAGAACAAAACACCGGACGAGTTGGCCGCTGTGGCCAGGTTCCTCCACGGCTGGATAAAGTAGCCCAGAGCTCCAAACAGGGCGATGCCGACCGCAAAAGTCATACTGGTCAACGTCCCTGAAGAAAAAAGAAGAAGAAGAACTCAATCCAACAATGAAGGGACCGGTTTGACCCCTGAAACTCAATCAAAATCCCTGCTATCTTTTCCCAAATCACTGTATCATATGATGGTATGGCATTACCTGATATTATATCATTAAGCTCTATATTCAATTTAAAATTATGTGAAAGAGGAAAAGCAGCAAATCCTCCCATTTCAGAGGCTGTACCCAGAAAACATTCAGTACTTTACCTGATAAATATCCCAAACGATTGAGCGACTCATAAGTTCAGTTTCAACTTGGCAGCAGTTAAAAACCAAGTCATCATATAAATTGATCACAGGATTGTTTTGGTGTTTTCGTACCGGTCATGGCCCAGTAGGATTTGCCCACGTACTCCTGAGTGAGGACGAAGCAGACCAGGCCAATGCCGCCGTTCATCAGCCCCACCAGGAGACGAGACACGGCGAAGACCTCATAGCTGGGTGCGAAGGCGGTCACATAACCAAAGATCACCTCAAAAAACAGACCTGGAAGAAAAAAAAACAACAGAGAAACGGGAAGAACAGATGAGGAGAATGAGGAGAGTTTAAAGGTTAGTTTGGTAATTTCATAGATGCATCTTTCACGTCTCGGCATGCAGCGTGAAGCCAAGCTTAACTCGACTGCTGAGTGTGTGCGAGATCAACAGCAGCTCCACTTCAAACATTCAAAGGGCGTTCAAACACAGTGGCTTAAAAACGGCATCCATGAGTTTGTGTAACTACAGATTAAGAAAGTTCAAACAAAACCACAAAGAAAAAAAAACCATATGCAGCGATAAGACAGAAAAGGGGGATGACGACACACACTGCAACAACAAAAAGCGTTGGGGAAAATATCTGGAAATTTCTCTGACTAATATTGAGTGTTAAAGCTACACGTATGACTATCTTTAACAAAGGTTTGAGCGACTCTGTGTAATGTAATGTTCATACTGACAAACCCACAGACAACTTCGCTACTGAGCTTAGAAGCCTTTTCTATATCAGTTTTGGTTTGACAGCACTCGGAACAAAAGGAGCTGTTTTCAGCAAACAAGTTGTGATAAACCCGCTGTACACCCCCTCCTCAGCACACAGACGACGACTAGCTGGAGAAGAAAAAACATGTTCTCTACAATAAATCTATAATGCCATAATGAGGGATGCATCGATCCAACTTTTGGCTCCGATACCTCAACTCAGGATATCTGCCGATGCAGAGTACCGATCCAAAACCAAAATACAGTATGTGTACCTCACAGCACAAGACTCATCTGAATCATTTTCATGAGGGATTCATGGGATTGTCTGTGGCTCAGCATGACTGAATAAATGTAAGCGATAGAGGAAACACTGAATTATTACAAAGACACTGTGTTTAAAACTTAATCTGCTTAATAATGTTAGTATATTATGTCAGTGGTTGTAAGAAAAATCACTTATTGCAACTTTAAATTGTGGTTATTTTCTATAAAGCATATACACTCCCTGATTTGGTGGTTTGATGTCAGCTGTGAAATTGAAAATTAAATTTCCTAATTTTCCTTAAAAAGATCCCTTATTTAAAGCCAAATCTGAAATAGGACTAAAACTCTTCCACTTAAATTCTTCTTTCAAATGTTCTACATTTCTAAATCAGGCCACAACTTAAATATCTACTGATTACTAGACAAACAGCTCCAGGACAACTACACAGAGACAAATCTGTCCAATCATGGTCTGTGGTTTTCCTCACCTGTCAAGTAGACAGGTCTCCTGCCGATCCTGTCGGAGAGCGGCCCAAAGACGATGTTCCCGACCAGAAGCCCGGCGAAGAACAGCGATCCAGCTAGACTGACCTTATAGGCCTGCTGCTTGATGAGAAACCACTGGGGAACACAGAGACAGGCGGAAACCACTTACAGTCTCTCTTCAGCTTTATTTGTGGATTTAAGCTTCACTCGTGCTGAATCACAGGCCTTGCATATGGACTCCCTCACCTCGGTCACTATGGAGTCGATGTCCTCTGTAAAGATGACGCGCTGGAGGTGCTCCTGCTGGCCGGATGGGACGCCGTCCTGCTGCTCGATCCGGTACTCTGGCGTGGATCCAACCAGAACGATCAGCATGGACTGACAGGCCATGTACACCTGAAACACACAGATCACTACAGTATGAATAGTCTGAACACCTGTAAACACGGGGTTCATATAAGGATTCGACCATATGCTGTTTAAACCTGGTAACAAGATTTTAGAGATGAAATTCTGATGAAGGTGTTCTGTATCCGCACATTTAAACATTTTCTAACACAAAATTAAAGTAAAAAAATGTATTCTGTGATTCCTCTCAAATCTGTCACATAGAAAACACCTTTAATCTGGATTTACAGCAATTTAAGACAACAAAAAACACCTATAAAGCAGATTCAAAGACAGGCTTCACTGCATCATTAACTGGCTGATTTTTAATCAAAGTTTTGTTCAAAAGGTCAATAACAGACCAACATATTGTTCCCTATATCACACATCTGGCTAGATGAGGAGTCTTTTAAAATAAGAGCTGGCTTAACAGGTTTTAAAGATCCTGTTATTTCATGTGCGACTTAAAAGTCTGTAAAACATGTTAAACAAACTATTAAACAAAAACACAAAATATGGAGGATATATTACAGCAAGTTAATCAGCTGCAGAGTGAAGTTAATCCCCACTACAGATCATTAACAGCAGTGGTGGAAAAGAAAGATGGTTAACACATTTAGCAGCATAAATATCCAAACCTCATCTTAACAGCATCAAGCAAACTTTGGTAATTTAGCTTGGTGAGGCTTAACGACTACTAGCTAGCTAGAGGGAGGGTTAGCCTAGCCAAAAGGGACGCTTAGCCAAACTTCATTTAGAAATGCGGATGTTTGCGATTTAATTTGATATTGGTGACGATACAGACCAAGTGGGGAATTTCTTGAAATACTTTATAAATACGTGAGCTGTTGAGATAAATTCGGCGTACGTTTGACTTGCATTGTGAGCTATTTCCTTTTAATACATGTAAAAAATGTTCGACATGTTTCTCATTTCGTCTCGGTGTAGGTGTGCGGCGCGGGGCATGCTACTTTAGCCAATACGCGATGCGGGAATAAGCAGCTCGATAGGATTAATTTATGTTTAAATGAGCTGTGTATGTATGCCGAATTAAAGAGTAGCTCATATAGATATGTAAACGCTATTGAGTTATGGGCTGTCGTGTTTGTAAGCTTGCGGATAAATAAAGCAACACTTTTTTCTACGTTTTTTGAAGGAAGTCTGGTGCAAGTTCTCTATCCTGAAAAGTGCACTTACTGCGCTCGTACCGTGCTAAATTGTAAGCAAGTGGTGGCAGCTCAAATGTTAAAATGTTTTAGCAGTAAATGTTATTTTGAAGGTCCACAGCTAAACGCTTAAAAAGCCCTCCGGCGGAGTCTGAAAGCCACGTAGCGCTATTTTTTTCGTTACTGCGCGGACGCTTCCCGGGCTTCATGTAAGAAACACACTGAAATAGACTCACCTGTGTCAGAACGAGGACAGCCACCGCCCGCTTCTGATAGGCTCCAAACTCACCGACAACTTGAAAAGCTTCTTCTAAATCCATCCCAGGTGGGGCGGCCGGGCTGCTCTCCAGTTTACCATCACCTCCACCACCACCACCACCAAAGAGGAAACGGATGAGCGAGGGTGAGCTGCGATCACTTCCGGCTTCGCTTCACTCCTGCGGCCATTTCTTACTCGTGGGGAAATAAAGACAAGTCTCCAGTCTGTATGGCGATGTGGACAATTTATTGAGAAGGCACTTATAAAAACTAATCATACGCCCAATTAAAACATTAAAATGCTAGTAAAATAAATTAAGAAAAGTGGCATCAAAGAATTTGTTACTTCACGTCCATATAAAAAGGCACATGACTGAAGGACAGAAATAACAGTATGAGCAAATACACAACATANTCAATCAATCAATCTCTTCAGTTATTAGTTCATGCAGGATGAAAGGAGCCAATTTATTTAAGTGCTTCTTCTTCATGGAGTTCATCAACACTTAAAGAGTGTCCTCATATTGATTTGTGGCAGTCTGCCCGGTTCATCATGGATCAGCAGAAATGAAAAACTTTACACAGCTTTGTTTTTAAGAGCTGGGCGGTAATTTAACATGTCAACACTTTTAATATGGATCGGATCAGATGGAGCTGTCCCAACACTGTGAACTGAAATGTGGCTAAATGATCATCCATGTGGCCATCTTCCCTTCTTACCCAGCTCATATGTATTTTCACATCCACACCGCCCCATTAGCAACAACCTATATATGGAGGTGGCTGTTTCAAAGCAATAAAATACAATCATGTTGTCATGCTGCTCTCCCTCCAAGTACACAGCCTTGGGGAGGGAAGCATGAAAAGTCTTCAGCTGCAGGTAACAGTCTATAATGGGCGCAAAACACACACACATGTCCATGAGATGAGAGCTCCACATGTTCATGGAGCGTCATTGGCGTCTGGACTCTTCTCTCCCGAGGTGAGAGGCACATATTCCTCAGGTGCCCCAGGTGCTCCAGGTGCCCCAGGTGCCCCAGGTGCTCCAGGTGCCCCAGGTGCCCCAGGTGCTCCAGGTGCCCCAGGTGCCCCAGGTGCCTTGCTGTGAGTTTCAACAGCAACTAAACTCGGCCGTCCATTTCCAGCTGCAGAATCAGCGCTTGTGTGGCCTATACATTCAGAGATCTTCTCCCAGATGAATGCTCTTTTCCAAGCCACTAACACACCCACAACCACGACCAGCACGGCGAGCACGCCGAAGACGATCCCCACAACAGAGTTATTTGGCTTTTCCGTTTTTAGGAACGGATTGGGTTCGGGTTTACTTTCTTTCTCACTGACTGGGTTCCTCATCTGGCAGGAGAATGTTTTAACATGTGCTGTCCCATTCTTGATGATGTCCAAGTCCTTTCCCGACTGCTCCCACTCTCCATCTCCCTCCTTCCAGCTGTAGGTGACAGGTCTAGCCTTTCTAGTGTCTCCCTCACAGGTCAGAGTACACCTGTCCGAAGCACTGGAACATATCAGTGGTTGTACCAATACCACAGGCGGGGGCACTTCCTCGATCGCTTCAGCGTCAAAGCTCTGAGCCTGGACCTTGTTGTTGATCTCCACTGTAAAGTGCCCCGCGTCAGCTCCATTCATGTTTTTGATCTCCAGACGCCCAGTGGTTTTGTCCAGGGTGGTGCGGCCATTAAAAATGCCGTAATAAGTTAAGGGAACCTTCCCATCGACCCACTCAGCCAGCAGGTTACCTTTGTGTTTCCACAGGATGTTGGTGATGCGTTCAGTGACAGGAGGCCGCAACTCGAGCGTTACGTCGCCGCCAGACTTGAAGTATGCTTTTTCGGCCACAGCGGAGTTCAGCACCGCCAGCAGCAGCACCGCTCGGCACCCAAAGACAGTCAGTTTCCCCATGTCCACAGATCAATACAGGACGGAGAGAAAAAACACCTTCATGTCAGCAAACACTTCCAGCCCGTCGCGCGCAGCCAACCGCCAACACCCTTCTCCTCGTCCGGCTCTGTGAGCCAGCGGAAACAACTGGAGGACCCCGAATTTTAGGTATTCTTGTCGGTGCCAGATTAAAATTCAATTCATTTTAATCTATAACTCCGAGCATAAGCAAGATTCACCTGCTAGCACAGCCGGCTATTACACACCAACGCTTATTTAAGCGTATGTTGTAGCGACTGTGACTAGAATCGATTAATTAACGTTTCGGTCGAAGCGTAACGGCATTAACGTCGGACAGCTGGCTAGCTAACGCTAACGGTCGCTAGCCAGCAAGCCTCTCGCTTGGAGAAAGTTTAAAAACGAAGAATAGAAAGAACTTTTAATACAAATAGATAAAAACAGAAAAGACAGTAAGCATTCTGGTTAACGTTACACTGCTTGGTATTCATTTTTATAAGTCAAAAGGGCTTTTGGCTGGCAATTTTCCGGCAGGCACGGGCGGGTCACCAGAACATATTTGATTGGGGAGACATTATTAATCATTACACCGACCCATAGACTTACAGTGTGTAGAAACCGAAAGTAAATGCGGTACTTTCCGTTAGGGTGGGTATTCGCAGCCACATTAATGTATCACTGCGCAGTACGCAGTAAACTCCATGTAACATTCCGCGTTGGTACCATTGTTCAACAGTATATTTAAGAATAAATAAATAAATAAAACAAACGTTTGGAGGGTTGAGATGAAGTAATGATGAATTTTTTTTAAGTATTGACAACAGTTAAATCAGCCTGTTAACATAAAGAGTGTTATTTGTAGGAATCAGGCAGTTAATCAGCTCAAATAAACAAACCTTTTGTTCAGACAGCCCTCCAATTTTATAATTTTCACATTAATTGCCACCACAACCTGTCTCACCCTTTTCTTGGAACATCTTAGTGTTTTTAAGGATGACCAGTGGTGGAAGAAGTAGTCAGATTTTATACTTAAAAGTACTCTATGGAGTTTTTAACTGGTTATGAAACAGTCTCAGTTTAATACCGATGCCTCTATATGACCTACATCAGCAAACGAAACAAACAGAGAAGATTGGATGTTTCTA
>NTHP01000123.1:124187-135109 GCA_003416845.1 Oplegnathus fasciatus | reverse complement strand
ACTGTTTTCCCACTTTACTTATAAACTATATAACACTAAATCTTGTAGAAAAATTACTGTTTTCTGTCACGGAGCAATTACACACCCTGAATCTCCAGGCTGACAGAAGTGACAGAACTCCCTGCCAGAGAATCACATTATTCTTTGCTGGTTCAAGGACGACGACTTTAATCAGCGTCTGAGATTAAAACTACTCCCTTTCCCAAATTTAAAAAAAAATCCAGACTCTGGATATGCAAATTTTCTTCTTAACTGCTGGACACAAGATGTCTCCTACTTCACTGAAAGCCATGCTCAGTGTTTGTGGGCTGGAGGTTGTCACATCACTCTTGTGTAGGTGCGTCCAGGTGTTAAACAGATTTAAGGTGCGCTCAGATGAAAGTGAAAACATCCTTCTCTCTCAGAAGCAGGAATGTGATCAAGACATTTCAGGATGCACCCTTCACATGTTAATGACCCTGTAAACTCTTCCTCTTGTACGACAGGTGAGACTCTAAGAAAAGCTACGATGAACTCTCACCGATGGCCTGCGAGTAGCTGCTCAGCATGTTGTGGTGTTTGGTTCCCTGCTGCTGAACGCAGCGCTGCATGTTGCTGAACGCTCCCTCCATCCGCTGAGAGAAACTCTGCTGGATCTGCCTGTTGTGCTGCTCCACCTGCAGTTTCAAATCAAGAGTGTGTTTGTTAGTTCTGACAAATCCACTGTTAAGTCAAAAAGGTGCACAGATGGTGTTCATGGAAGATTTAACATAACGATATCACAAGGAGTGTATTACTCTTGTTCTTTTGTCAGATATCAAACTTTCGGACAAATTAAATGTTCAATAGATTCAATTTCAGGGCTGAAACAATGTTGATTAGTTGTTTGACAGAAAATAATCCCCAAATTAAGAGCAAGTGAGGCTGTGGAAACATTGATTTAAGCAAGGCTGCGTTTCATTGCTTATGAATTCTACTTCATATTCGTAAGGGGAAATGGACAAACATTCATTATTTCCTGCTTCTCAGATTGTAAAGACTTACTGATTTTATCAGTTTGATATTTTAAATTGAATATCTTTGGACTGTTGGTCGGACAAAACAAGACACCTGAAGACGTCTCATTTGGCTCGTAGCACAAGTTCTGTCATTTTTTATACTAAAAATCAAATCGTAGCAATAATCAACTGATTAATCGTTATTGAAAATAATCCTGTTTCACCCGTATTCGCTGTTTAACACACAGCTGCACTGCATTCATTTCAACACTTGCTTCCACATTCAGAGGTCTTAAAACACACAATCTTTGAGTGTATCATCCTGTGAAAACCACGCATCTCCAAAACTTCAACTTTTCATGAGATAAGGGTCGTTAAATGGTTTTATTTAGCTTAAGTAGCAGAATTTTCTCAACCCGTTATTCCCGTTAAGTCAGCAAATTTGGAGATACATGGCTTTGACTGGACAGCGACTGTGTGCCGTTTGAAAAAAAAGTGTGACCTTTTTCTTCCTGTCCAGCTTGTCATGGAGACCCGACACGTCACTGGTGCTGGCATCCACTGTGCTCAGAAGCTGACGGAGGAAACACAGAGCACAAGAAATGTAAAATTCATGCTCCAAACATTATTTAACGCTCACCAAACACTAAAAATAATGAAAGGGACAGTACTGATCACACTGACTTGTAAATGTGCGTCTTATTTTCAGAAAGCTGAGTTCAAACGAGGTAAACGTATTTTGAGAAAGGAAGTCAAAAAAACAGGAAGTTACAAACAGGCTAGGGCAATAAAAAGGGGCATTATTAATAGCATGGAAAGTACAGAAAAAAAGGAACAAATGACAGAAAAAGGGAAGGAAGGGTGGAGAAAAAAAAAGCAAATGAAGTCATGTATATCAAAGCGTCAGCAGCAGCAAAGCTCGTCTGACCTGCCCCGCGGTGTTGTACAGGGTTTCCTGCACCGAGCTGAGCTCCGAGCAGATAAACTCCTCCTGACTCAGCTTCTCTTTGGTCTGATGCAGGCGTTTGCTCGTCTCTTCCAGCCTGAAATCAATAACACAGAAAACATTGTTTAATTTAAAGTTTTACTACGGTTTAAACTCAGACTCTCATCTGCCTCCACCTGCTGTCTCCTTTCAAATGTAGGAGGATGTGTTAGCTTGTTCTCACCTCTGCTGCTTCTCATCCAGGTTTACAGTGCACTGCTCGAGTCTGGTTTTACTGTCCGCAAACAGCTCAGTCACCTGCAGAGAGGAAGAAAGTGTGAGGACAGCTGGAGCAGGTACTCAGTTTCACACTAACCTGCATGTCAGTGTCATAAATGTAAAAGGATGTCATTTGTCACCCTCCTGATGTAAATATTGAAAAGTTTCCTCCGACTCTTCTCTCATCAGTCTCTCATCTTTCTAACTGTTCCGCCATGACAGCAGATAATAAGGAATGACTTCCTTTACACCTGTTCAGGGGCAGGTGGAAATCAGGGCTGCAACGAACGATTATTTCTACTGTCGATTCATCTGCCAGTTTTTTTCTCGATTAATCAATAAGCATGTGAAATGTTAAAAAATAGTGAAAAACTGCATTCACAGTTTGTGGCGACAGTGATGTCTTTAATTTGCTTGTTTTAGTATAAAACTTAAATATTCAATTCAACAGCAAACGTCACATTTGAGAAGCTGAAAATAGAGATTATTTGGCTTTTTTACTTGAAAAATGGGTGAATCGATGAATTGATTCTCAAAATAATGTTGATTGACTAATCAATAACTCTCACACTATATTCAAACTAAGCTACGTTTGAACTGAGCTTCTGCAGCAACCTGCAGGTCTGGACTGTTTCAGACTGATGTCAAAATAAGACACTTTCTGGGTAATAAAACTGAGTCCATCTTGAGGGAGTCTGAGGGTTCACGTACCTTCTTGAGCTCCTCCTCCATGGCGGCGATCCTGTCGGTGTACTCTGCTGAGTGCTCCTCGTGAGAGGTGATCTGACCCATCATGCTCCTGAAACACACACAGGACTGTCAGTCATCTGTTGCACACAACATACAGCGAGCCGCATCAAGCATCTGAAAACATTCATCTTATTAAAATACTGTTCACAGTAAATATACCTTCATATATTCCACTTCCATGTTGAACTTATAAAGTCCAAAAGACAAACTCACAATTATATTATGGGACTGACAGAGAAACAAACAGGTAGAAAATAATTTAAAATCCACATCATCCAACTAACTGATAGTGTTTATTATGAAAGATGATCCAAAAAGCAATAAATATCCTGATGTGTCCCACAGATACATTTGCACTCTGCTAAATCTATCACACTTTTCTTGTTCTGTGTTATTATTTGTGGAACGATTGATGGTTTGACAGACTGATGCATTAATGATCAATCATATCGGCTGGAGTTTAATACCCTTTTAAAAGCTCTCAAAAGAACGAGTCAGTTAATCCTCAGACATAAATCGACAGCAATTTTGATAATAATTAGGGCTGAGCAATGAATCGAAATCTTATCGAAATACGGGCGAGTGCAATATCCAAATCAAGGCAGGTGCAATATTTGTTAAAGGCAAAATATGTGTCAAAATACCGTCCTTAAATTAAGTATTATGCTGCTGCAGAGATGTCCCAGCCTACAGATTGTACATCTTTGTTTGGTACAAATCCTCGCATTAAAAAAAATAAATAAATAAAAAAATCACACTGTGATCATTTTAATATATTTTTCAATGAAAATGAGAATAATGGTGCAAAAATGATCATTCCCTCCAATATCGTGAATTATATCGCAATATCAGTCAAAATAATCACAATTAGATATTTTTTCAAAATCGTTCGGCCCTAATAATAATAATAATAATAATAATAATAATAATAATAATAATAATTGATTAATTGTCAAAAGTAATTTATCAAGCAAAAATGAAACATTCTCTGGTTGCAACTTCTCAAACGTGACATCACTGAATTGAATACAGAATAAGACAGCTGAAGGCGTCACCTTCGACTCCGATGGGAATTTTTTCACTACTTTCTGACATGTAAAAATGATTAATTCACAAATAGTTTACGGATTAATTCATCATTAAAATAATCTGCAGCTTTAAGTTTTGAGGGTTTTTTTCTTTCCAAAATGAGGTCTAAGATACTCGTTAGTCTCAGTCAAGTTCTACAGTTTCTACATTATTTTGGTGATGTGCCAGGTGTTACACAGTTAAAGGATGATGCCCAGTAAAACAAATCAAACTTTCCCAGTTCTTTCATGTGACCTACTCGTAGTTCTCTGCAGACAGGTAAACTCCGTTCTTGTCTCGAGTGGCGGCCAGGTCACGCTTCAGACGCTCGATCTCCTCGGTGTATTCCTGCGTGGACAGAAACAAGTCAGTATTTTCCTTAAAGATGTTGAGATGTGTTTGACTTCACTGTTAGAACCAGAGACATTTCCTGACATGCAGCAAGTAACTCGGCCTTTACCCGTTCGCCTGATTTCATACTTTGAGCTTTAAAAAACATTTAATTCATCCTGAAGAGTGAGAATACAGCTTGCGTCTGATTAAACTCTTCTACCTTGATGAGCGTCCTCTTGGTGAGTTTCTGGTTGACTTCAGGTTTGTTCATGATGTTCTTGGCTCTGCTGGCGTACTCCAGCGTGCTCAGAGTCTCCTGCAGAGAAAGAATATCACAACATGAGCACAAACTGGAGCTGTAGGAGCTTTAAAAGTTTAAAAACAAGTTACAAATAAAGAACTTTTATCTCTCAAAGGCAACGTAAGCATGTCAGTGGGACAACAGAAGAACGTACTTCCATGTTGCTGGAGGAAGGCGACACGGTGGCGATGATGGAGGTTTTTGTTCGTCCTCCCAGTGAGTCCTGTAGGATTCTGGTCAGCTTAGACTCTCTGTGAGAAGAGGACACATAATTCATGTAACTAGTAATTGGAGCTGGACCAATAAGTCATCCAGGACAGCTGACTCATCCTGTGGTTTTCCAGAGGGTTGTGTGTGGGACTATTTCTTGGCCGGGAGAAAGAAACCACAACTTGTCGTCTTTACAGATTTTAAAAATAAGATATAACATGTTAATCAGTGAGCTTTAGAGGTGCTGGTAGGTGGATTGTGTTACCTTTGGACAGAACCAGGCCAGCTGTTTCCCTGTTTCTCGTCTGTATGCTAAGCTGGCTGCAGCTTCGTACTTTACGGATACATGAGTGGTATCGATCTACGCATCTAACTCTCGGCAATAAAGTGTATTTCCCAAAATGTCAAAGTGTAATTAATAATCAATACATCCCAGGCTTGTACACAGATAACCAGGTTTTATTCTTTCTTTCCTTAATACACAACAAGTTAAACAATAGATTGACTTCACATTGCAGGTCCTGATAAAACCGCCCTGCATTGTAATCTTTGGATGTGAATGAATCGTGACTTTACCTGTACGGGACGTGAGGCCTTTTCTCCACCAGAGCGGTGATCACTCTGCCCAGAGTCAGCAGAGACTGGTTGATGTTTCCCGCCTCGCGAGCTCGCTTGTCCACAGCACCTGAGCGCCCGATGTTCTCACTGCCGGCGAGATCCACCTGGAGAGGGGCGGGGTTAACATCGTTTTACTGCCGTGACATATGGAGGTGATGTCTTACAAGTTCAGTGGAATCAGTCTTTAATGTTCTACTTTCTAAGGAACTGGTGGGTACAGTTACAGTACAGGTACAGTCTTCTTTAAATCTACCAAAACACACATTACTCACAGCTTACAGCCACCTTAATCACACCTAATAATCTATATACATTACTCTTAAAAGATTGGTGTATTGGCCTATGGAAAAGTATCACAAGTACATCAATTACTTCTGGTTTAAAGTCTTCCAGTAGAAAAACTCATATTTAACATGAAGGCTTGTTACCAGATTGAGTTTTCCGATCTTCACCAGCTCCTCTCCATCCAGAGTGATCTCCTTCATGTGAATGGTGACCGAGAACACAGAGTGGGAGCGACTACACGGAGATACGAGAGGGAAATGGTAAACAAACCAAACGGAAGTGCGAAATAAGAAGCTGTGAATGAACCAGCCACGGTCGTAAATAACATTCGTAGCTGGTTGTTCTGTTCCTGTGACTCCAGAAGACACTTTGACCGGAAACAGAAACCATCCAGAAGTGTGAGATCACTGGTCAGAGTAGTTTAGTCTTGGCGAGTACCTGGAGTAGGCGTTCATGAGCGTGGATGCCGTCCTCCTCTTGGCTGCTCCTCTCTCCAGGATCTGATAAACTTCATCTTTGTTGTGAACCGTCACCTCCTCCAGACCCTTCACCACCACACCTCGCTGCAACGCGACAAAGAAGATGGAAAAATGTCAACGAAATGTATCAACAGCAGCAACGTCCCCATTTGTTCTGCAGGACCATTATTAAACTGAACAGGGAATACTTTATCCTGATCCTTCCCTGCAGTCATAAACACCTCACTCTGCTCCATCAAAGGAAAAGTTTAACATGGTTTATACTGCTTTCGTTCAGGGGAAAAGCAAAATAAGGAAATGTTTTCCTTTAAAAACAGGCAAAAGAAAAACAGCAAGCTCCCACAGATCAACGAGGCAACACTACACCAACACAGCGAGAACTGCAGGATACTGTCAGAATCATAACAGCAGGTATTTCTCTATTTTGTTGGGCGGCCCAGTCCGAGAGTCACCTTGTTACGCGGGTCGTCGAAGAGCTGCAGCCGCTCGTTGACGTCCTCGCTGGGGCTGAGCAGGTCGAACAGCTCCTCGTTGTAGATCTCCAGCAGGGAGACTTTGACTGAGAACTCGGTGCCGTTCTCTGAAAGCTTCTCAAAGATCTGGTGCAGCGTTCTGGGGATGATGCCGGCCAGAGGGTCCTAAAAAACACGAACACACAAAGTGTTACCAGTGATCTGTTTTCTGCAGCATACAGAGTGTGTTTGATTGTGCAACATCCGTTTTGTTCCCTTTAAACAGACTAAACTCACCTCCTCCCAGGTGAACTGCTCGTCTGGACTCCTCTCTCCCTCCATGGTGAACGTCTTTCCTGTTCCAGTCTGACCGTAGCTGACCAAGAAAGCAGAGAGGAGACAAGTTAATACAAAATACTTTATTTCATGTCAATAAAACACATTGTTACAGAACAGTTTGTGTACTGAAGCATTAAAAATCGTTCTGACAGCTGCAGAGCACTTACGCAAAAACAGTGCAGTTGTATCCCATGATGACTTCATCCAGAATTGGGCAAACGACGCTCCTGTACACTTCAATCTGTTTGGCAGCTGGACCAAATACCTGTGCAAAAGATAATTACATCTGAACAATAAAATAAAGAAAGATAACAGAGGGAATGAACCTGCAGTGGACCTCTGAAGTAAGTTCTTCCTTTTCATTAACCATCATCCACTGTGTCAGTTACTACGAATGTCCCGGTGAAGGTTTTTGGCCCGATTCAAGTCCGATCTGATACTTATATTTACCTACATGTTGATTAAATATTTACAGCTGTAGCTACTAAATCTGACACACCTTATTTCACACAAGCGGCTCGATCCAAATACTGAAGGTCCTGGTTCAAAATATGAAGTTAATCAGCGTATATTACTTGATATAAATCATGTAGAGCTGTGATGAAGAGGAGCAGCGAAGCAACACTGGCAGGCTGAGGTGGACTAAACAGAGTCCAGTAAATAAAGGATCAGATTTGGATTGTTCCAGCCGATACCGATCTGTTAAAACGTGCCTGGATCAGTCAGGTGATCTCTAGTAACACGAGGACTCTGCACAGGAACAAATATCACACTGCAGTGTGCTGCTGCATCCACCCACCATGTCAAACGTGTAGGTCTTTCGTGACGCCTTGTCGTTCATCCCTCCCGTCTTCACGTTCACCTCCTTCCTGTTTGGATCGCAGTCGATGACCCCAAAGGACGACTTGCGCTCCATCGTGTTAAAAGGCCTGAAAACACAACGCAGCACGGACAGATGTGACCTCTGAGTAACAACATCTGCAGGTCAGTGAAGTTAAAAATCTACTTTTGTTCTAATCATGGACACAACCATAAACAGGGTTTAGTTTAGTTTACCGCAGCCAAAAACATACAACAATATGTACATTATGTATGAAGGCCGAGACCAATAAACAATACAGAAAACATCACATATCATCTCCTGCTTGACATTTAAAACATGCTGGAAAAAAGCTTTGAGATACTTTGAGACAAGACAGCATCGTTCTTTCACTCCACACTATTAACTGCTCTGTGACTGGTCAACATTTTACAGCTGTTTAACATCTGAGTGACCGCGGCAGGTCCGTGTTAAAAACACTGACACTGCAGAGCACAGCTCTTGTTGCTGTCAGACGTCTCAGCCTTTGGTTTAAACCCACCGACAGTCCTCAGACTAACAGCCGGGATTAAAGCTTTAATCCTAAAAGCTTTCCTTAAAGAATGAAATAACGAAGCCACAGTTTATGAGTCCTGTATTATAATTACACTCAGAGACGTTTTTCTCAAAGTTATTCCCAGAATCCTCCAATAATCTGGATTAAAAGAAATATAACAGTAAGTAAGATTTTTAACCTGACTTTTGTTTCCCAACACAAACAAAGATGGAAACACGTCCTGTGAACCAAAATGTGAAGGTTTTATTTAAAGCTGCAACGATTAGTCGTCAACTGTTCAATTAATCACCAACTGCTGTGATAATCGATAAGAAAAAGTGTCCAAATTTTCTGATTTCAGCTTCTCAAATGTGAATATCTTCTGTTTCTTTACTCCTCTGTGACAGTAAACTGAGTATCTTTGGGTTGTGGACAAAACAAGACATGTGAGGACGTCACTTTGGGCTTTGGGAAACACTGATCAACATTTTTCTGACATTTCACGTTCCAAACAACTAATCGATTAATCGAGAAAATGATCGTCAGTTGCAGCCCTAGTTTTATTATCCGTTATATTTCTCTATATTAATGTCACTTCCCATATTTGACAACTCATTTACGTTTTACACTAAACAACCACACAGTCAGTGCTGCTCTGTGAGAAACTGATCGAATCTTTTTTCATGGTGCAGAAGACAAAACGTTCATTGATCCCAGATGGTTCAAAGAGGCCTTGAGGACTCCTGAAGTGCCCTCAGATCAGCAGTAAGTGCTGTTGGACAGCCCTCTGGGATTTCATTCATTCAGAAAAACAGATGCTAAACTCTGCGACTCAGATTAACGACAGCACATGACACACTCGAGATGTGTCGAGGAATAAGTCTGTATCTTATTCTACTGTGGCACCATCATTTTTACTTCACAAACAGGGTCAGATGCACTTTAACAATATTTATGTTTTATTATATTTAAGAAGGGACGATGCACATTAATTAACAACAGCACTTTAGTCCATCATGTAAACGTGCCAGATTTAACCACACAGGCTTATTGTCCTCTGCAGTCCCAGGCAGGTTGATGGTAAATTAAAAAAATAGATCTGGAGAAAGAGTAGTGTTGCAGGTGTGTGCAGCTCTGTAGGAAAAGGCCGACTGCCCTAAAGTGCCTTCCCTACATGGTATTTTACAGTCTCCTCTGGTAGCAGCTTTGAGTTTTGTTTAATTAATTCATTAGACAGAATGGAGGCCAAACTATTAAAGGTTTTAAACAAAAATATCTGCAAATCTGATCATGTTTTCCCAGTTTAAGAAACCAGATTTAGTTAAAACTTAACAACATCCAGTGTTTTTAAAGGCTGTTTCTCCTGGTCTCCGTGTCTGTGTCCAGCTGACTTCATGTGAGGGAGAATCAGAGCTCTGATGTAGGTGAGGCCTCTAAATTCTTCATGTCACACCATGCCACTCTTTCATGTCCTTTGAGTCAGTTTAACTCTTTGGAAACACACATGGAGGTGACAGATTTAAAGCCTGTCTGTCTGAATCAAGCTGAGGAAACTTTCACCACCAACAACAGAAACACGAACATGAAACAAAGCCGGGTTTTCTCTCCGTACCTGCATCTGACAACCACCTGGATGTTTCTGCCCTTCTCGTCGCGCTTCATCCCGCCCGCGTTGTGTGAAGTCATGGCCGCAGAGAGAAGTCCTCCTCTGTCAGGAGCACAAAACAACAACAACAACAGTCCTGAGACGATATTAACGAAGTAAAACAGACAAATAAACACGAACGGTGGTTTGTTACCATTTAAAGAGGCGACAGACACGAGACAGCGCGCACAGAAACCGGCGTTAACCGAAGCTAACTTACCGAATAACGGTGTAAACTTCTCTTCACTCCCTTTACGAGTTATCCGCTGATAGTTTCCACCACTAAAATGATCGATAAGTGATATTATTGATCTTCTTGTGCCGCCTCGGACCGCTCGGCCTCTCTACAGACAACCTCTCTGCCGCTCTCAAACCTCCGACGGGACAAAATTCAAACAGTACTTTTAAATTTTTGCCGAGCCAATAGCAGGAGAGGAACGGCCAAACAAACGACGCCATTGGTCAAGAAGGACGTGTGACGGCTTCGGCGCGGAGCATCACGGGAGGACAGCGTAGCATAAATACCACATCTCTCCACAAGGTGGCGACATTGTTCTGAACACTGTTTCACATCTGGGTCGTTCAGTTTCAGCTCAACTTTAAACAAACAAACAACAAAAAAATGAATAAATAAATAAAAAATCAAAACCAAAACACTCAATTCCACAATTACCAAAATTTCAACAATTACACCAAAAACAAAAATGACCGAAAAGGTGTCGGCTGAAGCCGAGGCTTGTTATTCTGACCCTTCTCACATTTCATATTTTACTAAACGCAGAATCCTTCACTACATCGTCGTTTTCATCAACAACCCAACACATCCACAACACGCAGTGAGCAGCACAAAGTCCAGAGAAGCCACACCCCACTGAGCAACATAAACATCA
Source organism: Oplegnathus fasciatus (assembly GCA_003416845.1). Lineage (NCBI taxonomy): Eukaryota > Metazoa > Chordata > Actinopteri > Centrarchiformes > Oplegnathidae > Oplegnathus > Oplegnathus fasciatus. Next base: position 124,203 of record NTHP01000123.1, on the reverse strand, counting down.
TAAACATGAATATAAC
>NTHP01000123.1:91706-109899 GCA_003416845.1 Oplegnathus fasciatus | reverse complement strand
GCACACACTCACCAGAGGCAGCAGTGTGTCAGGAGGCTGTGCGAGGATTTTGAGAGGTTTGGCTGCAGAGCCTGTGCAGGCTGTCATGAAAGTCTAATGAGGTGAATCTCTTTGGCCATAAAACCCACAATTATGCTTCTGCAAACACGTCAGATTCAGTTTCCTTTGGAACACACTTTCAGCCTTAGAAACTGAGGATCTGTAACGTGCTGGTGTTGAACCTGCAGGCCGCTCAGCTGCCCTGGAAAGGTTTGTCAAAAAAACAGATCTTATTTAAATCAGCACCTGATCGCAGCCCCCTTGCTGCTGTTTTAAAACCGTCAGGGTAGAGAAGTGTTTGAATTTAACTGAAGTAAACATGAACCTTTAACCCCTCATTTAACAGGGATGGTTCGTCCTACTCCGCCTGTTAAAAAGCTGTATAATGTCTTCTGGGTTTTCTCTGTTCAGAAATCCTGCGTTACAAACTGGGACATCACTTATTTCCACATCCAGCAGCAACATGATCCTTCATGTGGAGTCGTGTTTGTGTCACCTGATGGATGTGAGTCCAGTATTCTCTCTCTTTTAGCTCTGTGTTTGGTCTCCACCACCTCCTGAGGGAAATATCTGTCTCTTTAGCTGCTAAATGCTCCACTATGTTCACCAGCTGCTCTCTGACTGAGTCTGTCTGCTGTTTGCTGCTCAGCAGGTCATGTAGAGTGACTTTTTACAGCTTTTTCTCAGAAAACAACACTATGAAGGTGTGTTCAGATCAAACGTGAAGCAAATTTTCACCTCGCGTTACTCGCACAAACACGCCCGCTGGAATATTTCGCAACCTGTGAATATACGCCCTCGACAGCCAATGGGATTACTCCTTCCAGAAAGGAGGAAGAATCTCAAGGAAAGGAGGAGGGGAATCTCAACGCTGATGGGCTTTCGCGACACAGCGTCACACAAATTTTTCGCTCAAGTTGACACATTTCAACTCGCACGGACGCATATTCGCGTCTGTTCCCGTTGCGAATTTGTGTCTGTTCGCGTCTCTGCATTGACTTTGTATGTAATCGTGCCGTACGACAAACTCGCTTCGCGTTTCATCTGAACGCACCTTGAGAGCGCTGAGAGTGAACCAGAACAGTAAAGTTGTGACCGGACAGATAAACAACGAGCTGAAACTCACTATAAAGCTCCTTAAAGCCGAGAGGAGCTGCAGATTCAGACACCAACACACTGCCACTTGATATAAAAATATCGATTATAGCCACTTTAACATCAGAGCTTATTTTTTGCAGGCATGGTAAGATATAATATTACAGCACATTTTTTCATATGATCATTTCCCTTCAGGATTTAAATAACTTCATGTAAAAACTCTGTATTTCTCTTTCCATTAGCTATGCTGAAGCACTTCCCCACTGTCCCACTGGTAAGTGGGTCATTACAAACTCACGCTGTGCAGCCAAACATTGTGCAATGCCAAAGAATTTTATTTGAAATTCTCGTGAAGATGCAAAAGTTTCCAAAGATACGAAATAAATGAGGCTGAGTTTTGGAGAAATGTGTATAAAACACAAAACATGTAGAGCGCTGTGAGAAGATGATTTTAACAACCTTAAAGCAAACTGGATGTTGAGGCATCTTCTGCCTCCACCTTAATATTCAAACTGTTTGTGTCACCACCATCACCACCAGCACCACCAGCACCAGCAGCTGCCCTGCTCGAACACCTCCGGCCTCCACTTCCAGTCCAAGAAACATCTCTCTGTTACAATCTGCTGTCCAGCAAAAAATCCACTTCATTACCATAACAATTTTAACTGCGAGGGTGGAAGCAAAGTGAGGTGGGAACAATCGTATTGTTTCTCCCCCCCCTACACACTCTCTCTCTCTCCCTCTCTCTCTATCTTTTTGTCATTGACAGCCCACTCAGACCCCGGGTGATGATGACCCTTTCCGGGGGCGAGGCAGAAATCCAGAGCGGGTAACTCTGCGGTCGGACTGACAAACGTTGGGCTTCATTCACCTCCAGAAGCATCTCCGATCCTCCTCCATCGTATCCCTCTCTTTCTCTCTTTCTCCGTCCATCTCTCTGGAGAGCGAGGGGGAGGCCCGCTGGACGTCGTCTTGGTGGGACCCTGACGGAGGACAAGGAGGATTTCTCTTCAGTGCAGGCTCAAAGTGAGTTTGATGCTTGTTCTTTTGTCACACGAGGGTCTGGGTCCACTTTAGTTGTGTATAAGCAGGGAGCTTATGGAGGGATAATTACACTAACTTCACATTTAGTTTAGATTTTTGCTGATAAATAGCTTCATGAAATGAATTTATAGAATAAATCATACAGAGTGGCTTCAAAAAGATGGAAAATAGAGACATACATGTGAAATAATTCTTTTTAGAGCTTGATTTCTGTTCATATTGGTGGTTCTGTTTCTCCTGACGCTCGACTTTAAGATCTGTTTTCATCAATTAGCACGAGATGATTTATGTGTTTGTGTGAGGAGAGGAAAAGATAAAAAGATCTAAACACATGACTGCTGAAATACATGTAGTTTTTGATAAGATAAATATTTAATCGGTACTTTCAAAAGGGAAATAAAGCAAACATTTAGTGATCATTAAGTTATTTGTAAAGGTTTTCTTCTCTGGTCTTCAGCTTTTAAATCCTGTCTTTGTAAAATATGGTGCTTCTACAGTTCTGTGTGGCTGAAGTGTTCAGAGTTGAAGCTTGATGCCGACTCTAAGATTTATAAGGAATGAAGATGCCATGAGTCAGCAAAAGGCCTGAAGTTAGCCGTCAGTTGTGTTCGTCATTCTGTAAGAGACGCCACTTTTTATGACAAATTGTAGATATTTGATTTACTGTAGAGCTGCAACGATTAATCGATTATTCAACCCATGGAATATGTGGCAACTATTTTGATAACTGATTCATTATTTCAGTCAGTTTTTCAAGTAAAACTGCAGAATATTCTCAATTTCCAGCTTCTTAAATGTGGGGATTCGCTGCTTTTTGTTTGTTTTGTCTTGTGTGGTGGTGAAGTAGATATCTTTGGGTTTTGTTGGTCGGACAGAACAAGCTCAGGCTGGGAAATTGTTTGTTTTATTTTCTGGTGCTTTGTGGACTCAGCGATCCATTTAGAAAATAATCAGCAGAGTAACATTTAATAAAATAATCATTAGTTGCAGCCTTAATTTGATTGTGGATTTTGGATGAAAGACTTAATTTGGGAGATTTTTTTTGTATAAATTAAATCAAATAAAATGTAATAAATTAAATTTAAATTTAATGCATCTGTACTGAAATATTCTGATTGATTGATTATTCTGATTATTCCTGAGATTGTTCTGGGGGCAGCTATGTTGAAAATTTGGCAGCAGGTAAAAGCTACTTTGATTTGAAATGTTTGAGAAAAAAATGATAAAACAAAATTACAGTAATACCAACCTGCAGTTCTGCAGTTTCACCGTGGTTACAGCCTGATTATTGCTCCTGCTTTCACACTGTTTATATTTCCTTTTAGATTTCCTTTGTTTTCTTGACTTTTTCTGATGACTTCACTCATAATCCTGTAGTATAAAACACTATGTTCAGTTAGTACAAAAGAAAACTGCAGCAGCTTCACTGTTCAATAGATTATTCTCTATTTTTGTTTCATTTCGTGCTTCTTCAGCTGGACAGTGAACTTATAAAGTGTTTGAAAGTGTTCTTGTATTTTATTGGATGAGGCGGCTCCACATTATCACATTATCTATCTCAGCAGAACAGAACTTATTCCGTCTTTGGCTTCATAAACAATAAAAGTGATTTGGATCCTAATTATCCTCATTTGATATCAGACGACAAACGGACGACACATTCTGGGTCCCAGAGATACTGCTGAAGTCATTCAGTGCAGCTCCACGGTCATTGATGTGCCTGTCTATTATCCGACACTCAGCAGTCAATACATTTCCCATGAATATGCAATTGCTTCTATTGATGGCTTGGTTAGAGGGTTCATTGCCTAAAACCTCCCAAACCCTGACTCATCTGCAGGTTGATCAAGAATTTCATCCCAAAGTGAGAAATCGGAGAGACACCAACCAACTGAATATGAAGCGTAGGAGCGCATCAGAATGATTTATGGTGCTTTAGTCGTTGTGTTTGGTGAAACCAGGCCGAGAGTTTCCCTCCACCAAACCAAACAACGCCTACGGCTTTAAGTCTTTCCATGAAGGAGTATTAGGTACTTTAAGACCTTGGTGGATCATTTATCAAACGTTTATGTGGTGTTTCATAATCTAACTCTTGAGTTTAACCCAAACTTGTGCTGCAGGGTAAACCAGGAGAAGCGTTTCCTTCCTAAATGAGTCATCCGCCATTTAAAAAACACCTACCGTTCTGGCACCAACGGCAGCAGAAAATTCAGATGATTTATGGTGTTTATTTAAAGTCGCAGCGTATTTTGTTGAAAAAATGATTCATCCTGACAGGGTCAGGAGGACGGGGATTTCTTTCTCAGAAATGGATTTGATGTATTTTCAGGGAGCATCTACAGATCATCTACTAACTAAGAAAATGCATAAAAGACGAAGTGATCAAATTAATATGAATAAAATCAGGTTTGAAACATCTAGAAGTCACATTATTGGCCCTTAAAATAATAAATGTACAAATGGAAAGTAAAAAAATGCATCAAAACTGAGGGAAATGAGGTGAACGTGAAGAAAGTTTGCTGAGGACTGTGTATGTAGATTTACAAAAATGCTTTTATTAAGTCTTAAGAAGTGCACGAAAAAAGTGGATTACTGTGTGAAGCAGCTAGCAGCAGTTAGCATTAAAGGTTAAAAGGTTTCTAGGTACAAATCTTTAAATTTCTTCTTTAAGATGGAAGCAAAAAGCGAGCCATTGTTCTGTTACTGCTCCCGTACTTTTGATGTTACAAAAGTGGCGTGTCAGAATGAGGTCTCAAAGGTCTCAAAGGTCACAAATTTCGCTCGAACAGCAGATGACTGCTTCAAACCTTTGAGTCGGAGGGAGAACGCTACAGAAAGCGGCAGTTTGGTTGGTTTTGTTGTTTTTCGGTGACGTTTGGTTGCAAAAATGGAAAAGAGGGCAGCAGGCGGTAAGCAGGCCGGCCGGCCCGACCCGAGCATCGTTTGAGGATGAAGACAAAGATCCATATTAACAAAAACCACAGATGACAGATGATTAATCGGCGTGGTGGGGTCTGCCGAGCCGCCGGACCCCCGGCTGACACCTCGAGCCACCAAACACAAAACCAAAAACCCCCCAGAGCCTCGGCGGCCCGGAGGAGCGTGGGCGAAGGGTGGAAGCAGGGCAACGTCCCCACGGAGCAGTGTGTGTGTGTGTGTGTGTGTGTGTGTGTGTGTGTGTGTGTGTGTAGAGAGGAAAAAGAAAGATTTTGTGCGTGTGTGGGTGGATTTGTGTGTTTGTTCGACGGATTCTGACAGAGAAAGTGTGTGTGTTGGTGTGTATTTTTGTTACAGAGTGAAATACCAAGTGAAAGTGTGTATTTCTGTGTGTGTGTGTTAGTGTGTGTGTGTGAGTTACATCGAGAGCGAGTGAAAGTGTGTATTTGTGTGTGTGGGAGTGTTTGTGTTTGTGTGTTTCCTAAATGTGTGCATTTGATTTCTGAGTCTGTTCATTGCAGTCTGTGTGTGTTAGTGTGTGTGTGTGTGTGTGTGTGTGTGTGTGTGTGTGCGCGTGGACCGACCAAACCCCCATCTGCCACAGGGTGGGCGGCTCGCCACACAACGACAATACACACCAACATTTTTGTAACTGTGGGCGTTCAAAAGGCTCGTAGAGCTGCAGTCCTCCTGCTCGCTCTGTTCGTCTCCGCGGCTCAGAGATCCAGCAGAAGGCTGCAGCGCGATCAACTTTCTAATCAGCAGATCCACAAATCAAACAGACGCAGCATCACAGTGTAAATATGTTCTTGTTTACACTTCAAATAAATAAAAGGATTCCCTTTTTTCCATCCAGGTTGTTGTTCCTGTTAAAGTTCAAGGTTCAAGATTCATTTGTTGGTCTTTCTGCAACACAGGGTTGCACAGTGAAATGCCCGCTGTAGTCCCTTTACGCTACAGAAGAAAGCTCAGGAGGTGTCCAGGATCCAAAGGTTCATCCTCTGAGCATTTGTCTTATATAAAAATAGAAATTCTGACGTGAAGGCGTCGCTGAAGGAAAGGTTCAGGTTTAAGATTCGTCCTCTGAGGACCATGAATATGTGCAGAGGATTTGATGGAAGTATGCCCAGTAACCACTGAGGCATCAGCGAATGTTTCCAGGTGTTTCCAGGTGTTTCCAGGTGTTGGGGAGTACCACTAGATATATTTTAAAAGTAGTATAGAGTCAACGTCGGCTGAGGCTGAAGAGTTTGAAAATGAAACAAATCTGTCCATCTCTGTAGCTCCTCGTCTCTGCTGCAGGCTGGAGGCTCCACGCTACATCAGCCGCTGTTAGCATAACACACCACAATCGCCAACCAAACTGTCAGCGGTACAGTTGCATTGTGGGTAATGTAGGCGGTAAGTTTTGACAAGGAAGAAGAATGAGTGGAATAGAAAAGACGATATCTGTGGTTCAGCTGCATCAGGATGGAGTCCATCGTGAGTCTGACAGTGTTGCAGGAGTGTGCTGCTCGGTGGAGGACTTATTTAAAGCTGTCTAACAAACATGTTAAAAGCATTTCCTTCCTCTTAAAACATTTGTAAAGCAAATCTGTTTGAATATTTTCAATATTGCACAGCTTACATCCACGTTTGCCAGCTAGCAGTCTTCTTCTTCCTTGTGTTTGTTGGTGCATTGTTGTCGACCAGTGGAATAGCACGAAACCGGCAGCAGGGATCATATCGTCCTCATACACGATACCAACCAAACAGGGACCCAGCTGTAGAAGCATTGCTCCACAGCGCTACTAGTGGTCAGGAACTCCACGGAGTACCTTTAAAGACAACACACTCCATCTGTGTATGACAGCGTATTTTTTGGAGTGCATGAAGAAAAGCAATCTTTCTGTAACAGTTGTACGAGTTTGTTTCGACAAATTAGTTTGAAACTCTTGCTTCAGTTTAGTTTTAGTCCAGTTTGGTTTTTGGGTTAGGCTTCTCTCTGGACCAGAGGGTTGGACTGGTCATGGTTTGACCCTGCAACTCAGCTCTTCATGGATCCATGGGTATTTCTTGTTGCTCTTGTTTCTCTCGTGGCACCATGAACTGTTTGTTGTAACAGAACTACGAGTTTGTATTTTCTGTGACTGAATAAGAAAATCCTTCCACGGTTTATTCAGTTTAGTCCTGTTTCTTTTTGGGTTAGGTTCAGGTTAGGTTAAGTGTTTGGTCGCTTCTTGGTTGAGTTCAAATGTTTCACTTCTTGACAATCTTCACATGACATGTATACTAAGATCAGGCTGCTACATCTCAGCGTTTCGCTCCACCTGGATCAATCCAAGCTTCCGTTTTTTCTTGTTCCCACATGAAGTGATACACTTACCCAAAGAGTCAGTTTCTGTGTTACTTTAAAGAGCTTCAATACACACATTACCAGTAAGTTGTTTCTTTATAAACTGAAGGATCTTTATAACACTGGATGTGTGTGTTAGCTGTGTGATGAACAGGTAACTTGTCTTAAGACATCTGCTCCACACGACCCGCGACCACGAAAATGAATAAGCAGGTGTAATGAAACTGCACTGGTGGGAATCAGCTGGAGTCTGGGTTTGTCTCCTGTCATGTCTTAGAAAGGACTGAACTACAGTAGATCCTGAAGTGACGGCACTGTAGTCATCACCTGTTACGCTCTTTATTCATCACAGAATATCACAAATCTCAAAAGAAAATGGATCTGAAAAATGCAGGTTTTTGTCAAGTCTGAACAAAATAGAAATGAGAACTTTCTGTCTATTTAACCCCCCAAAACGCCACACAAACTTTGTTAAAATGTGGAAAACTTGAAGTCAGATCTACTCAACCTGAGCAATTTTTAAATTCGTGATTCCTGACTGCTGATGTTGAAGTGATCTGGATGTGACAGTATAGGTTGTTGTATCAAAATCAGGTGAATGCACAAAATAAAATAAAAATAATCCCTAAAACTGAGATGAAAACGAGTTATGTGTGACGGCAATTTTGTCGTTTTTGGATGAAAACAGAAACAATATTAGTATTTCAAAAAACAGAGCCCCACCTTTTCAAAGAACTGAATGTTCAAATGTGTGTTTTTGTAGATTTCAGACATTCAGACTCCTGAAATATTTGCAGCTGCAGGTTTTCTCTCTGGCAACAGCATAAATACATCCTCTACATCTTCATCAAAACTATAAATTATAAATACACTTTTGAACAACAAAGGACACCGTCAACACCAACCAGCTTTTCAACGAAATGAATGAAATGATTATTCTCCCACTAATCACCCCATCTATCTCAACGGGCCAACAATAGCAAGACTCAGTCAGAGCAATAATCTGTTCCTGACAAGGCAGGAGAGAAAACAAATGGGTCTGTGCAGTCAGTGTGTGGGCTCAGCTGGCACAAAGACAACACAATGTAACACAGTTTACCCGGATACCAGCCATATAAGCAGACCGAGATCCTCTCACCTCACCGGAGAATCCATTTATGGAGAAAGTGTGACCGGAATTCCGAACGATGGAGCTTTTTTTTCCTCCTTTACATGAGTCTGAGAGGCATGAAGCGCGTGCTGATGTTTGTGATATATGTTTAAATAAAATCACAAAATTCAGATTCGTATATTGGCCGCGAGTTTTCGTGTATTTAGTTAAACTCGAACATGTAATTTTGACTGTTTCCACGTTTCGTCACGGTGAGCTCCACCAGTCCTATTTCTGGAGTTCCCTCTTTTTTTTTCAACCCAAGTCCATATTTGGTAAATGACGTACCGGGACACCCAGAGATCCCCTTTATAACCATACTGCAGCATCCAGGAGCTATTTACAAGAGATGAGAGGCGGAACAGACAAGGGTTAACAGACAAAACGAGGGAACATATTCATCATGTTTGAGAGTCAGTTGGGCAGAAGATTGGAGAAAGTGACTTGAATTTATAATGAGTTTAAATCTCCAGCTGAAAGACAGAATGGCTGCTAAAGTAGCCGATGAAGTTTCAGTGTCGCTCAGCAGTATTGTAGATAGTATTCCTAAAGATGTGTACACAGCGGAGGGGGGGCTGTCTTCACAGGCGTCGATTGTTTTTAAAGAGGAGGCTGTAGGGGAGGAAGAGCATGAAGGGAAACCTGATGAGGATGAAAGCGGTAAGAATTTGTGTCATTTGTTCTCAAGTGGTTTGAGTGAAAGTACAAAATTCTGGCTTTGATTGCACCAAAATGTTTTAATGGTATGAGGAATGAAATCAACCAATCATCGTGAAGTGCTGCGCATTAGATGGCAACGTGTCATAAGATGAAAGGGTTAATATGATCCTTTATTTTCATTCTAACCGAATGTACTTTTCTGCTTTTTCCAGGTGATCTTCTGTTCGAGGAGAAGAGCGCACCTGAGCTGCTTCTGCAGGGCGACTTGGCGCAGTACGTGGCAACTTTACGCACGCACCCTGTGGCGTTTACGGGCAAGTTCTCGGTGGACTCCAGAGGCGCAGGAGGACCGTGGGCACCGGGGGACGTAATCAACGTGGTCAGCGCTGACATCGCCACCCCGGGACAGGTCACGGTGTCTGGATCGCCTTCAGCATCACCCGATATTTACGCAGGAGGAGGAGGAGGAGGAGACGCAGCGGACGCGGGGGACGGTACCATGGCGCACGGCCAGCCGGACATCAGCCACATGTACGCGCCCCCACACCCTCACCCCCATCCTCACCCGGCCCCCTCCTACTCCTGCAGTGGGGACATGTACCAGGACCAGTCGGCAGGGGGGTACCTGACGACGTCCACCTGCGCCGTGTCGTACCACCCGCCTCCGTCCTACAACTCTATGCCCAAACCGACAGTGGACGGCGCTGCGCTGCTGTCCATCATGCCTGAGTACGGGGGCTTCTACCAGCAGAGCTGCCAGAGAGATATCCAGACGGCTTTCCCGGAGAGGAAATCCCTCCCGTACCCGCTGGACTCCCTCAGGGTGCCTCCGCCTCTCACGCCTCTCAACACCATCAGGAACTTTACGCTGGGCGCGCCCTCGCCGGCCGCTGAGGGTCCGATGGCAGCCGCTTTCCCCAGCCACCAGAACCTCCCTCTCAGGCCAATCTTGAGACCCAGGAAGTACCCGAACCGGCCGAGCAAGACGCCCGTCCACCAGAGGCCGTACCCGTGCCCGGCGGAGAGCTGCGACCGCAGGTTCTCCCGGTCGGACGAGCTGAGTCGGCACCTGCGCATCCACACCGGCCACAAACCCTTCCAGTGCCGCATCTGCATGAGGAACTTCAGCCGCAGCGACCACCTCACCACCCACATCCGCACGCACACCGGGGAGAAACCCTTCTCCTGCGACCAGTGCGGGAGGAAGTTCGCCCGGAGTGACGAGAGGAGGAGGCACATGAAGATTCACCTCCGGCAGAAGGAGAAAAAGTCTTCTGCGTCCTAATCTTCACCGCGCACGGCCCGATGCTGCTGAATGTAAACTTTCTGAGTCTGAACATGAGCTGGATCGGCTCCTGCCACAGCCTGCCTGCCAACAGAGCCCACATTTTATCTCAGAGTTCATTTGTTCTCACAAAAAAATGGAAGAAATCTCTTTGGAAGCCATATCTTTAAAAAAAAATCAGGGAGAGTCAGAACCAGAGTTCCCAATGATGTGTTTGGTCATGACTTCATTATTTATCTCATTAACTAAATCCTCTCTCATCAGTCAGTGGTCAGGATTAGTAACAGTAACATATGTCCATAAAACACAACTGGGCATTAAATTATACGAAATGTAAAGGGAGTTTGGTTTACATACAGTTGGTGTCAGTGTGCCAATGCTCTTTTAAACACATTCGGTTTCAGGATGTGTGGAACTGCTACAGCTTGCTTTAGTGCTCTGTGGCAAGGCATCAAGTCTACTGTCTATGCTTCATATTCTCAGGGATTCAATTACAGTTCAGGCTGCAAAGACTAAAATCCTGCAAGTCAGCCGAGTGTGAGTGCTGCAGGAGGTTTTAGTGCTGCTGCTCTGCCTCCAGCTGTGGGTGCTTTTGGTTTCAATTGCAGTTAAATGCACAAAATCTGCTTATTTCAGAAAAAGACACAAGTCACAGTGTTATCAGAGGGGACCCACACTTAAACTGTGTGCACTCATTTTACCCCCAAACACACACAACCTTTTCTCAAAATCAAAGTCAGTATAGTTTCACTTGAATACCACAAGAATGACACATGGATTTCTCTTCAGCATTTTGGTTTTGTAATTTAGGATTCATGTCATCTCTGGTCGTCAGTCTGAAGTCTAATTTTATGGTAATCTTCACATCCACTGTTGGAAGTTAAAATGTGTTTTGCAGGTTTAACATGAGAGAGATACACACAGTCAGCGTTTTGGCTTGTTGTGATGACACACACTAAATATCACTAATGATATTTAATGATATAATCTAAATAAATGGCTGTTTTTACACTGTTGGCACTAAAATATGTCACCCTGCAACGTGTTGAAAGGTTGATTAAAACAGATGCCAAACAGTAATTACATTCACTGGTTTAGTATCTGCCTGCTAATGCCTGTTGGAGCGAGGAGAGGAGGGGGCGGTATCAATTTGATGCTGAAGTGAAGTCAGAGTACACCCAAGAGATACTGTGACATCACAAATCAGGGCGGGGCGTAAGGTGGGAGACTCAGTGAAACTTTTATTGGCTCGATGCAGCAAAATGAAGCTTTTTTTAACCTGGTTTTGTATCATATTAGAAACGCTGAGACGACGATATATATTAATATGTTTCATTTATGCACCTGATGAAGTGTTGACTTTGGTTTCTACATTATTACATACAGCACATGTAACTGGGTTGGGATTTTATGAGACTGTAGCCTGATAATCTGTTACTTTCTGGTTAGGTTTTATTCTTGGCTGCTTTCAGGTGTATGCACAGACCTGCCGATACTTGTAAAGATCCAACCAGCATTTCTACCTGATGAATGTGAGAGAACGAGAGAGAGAGAGAGAAAGAGAGAGAGTCACTGGACAAATTAAAGTTCTGTTTTTGTGTTTTATAATTTTTATGCAAACAAGTCGAGCACTAAAGCTTTTATTCTGCTGGACTGATGCTTCTTGTCAATGCAAATAAATGTTGACTTGTCGAGTTGTTGTGGCTGCCTTATTTCTGCATACATGAAGTTGTTTACGAAACACCTTAATGTCTATTTAGTGGTTCTTCTGGAGCTTTTGGTCGTGTCACATGATTTGCCCAGTTGTCATGGAAATGTAGGTTTCTTCTCATCCATGTTTGAAACTCCATCTGCTGATGAATACCATGTCGTATTACAGAAAGCTCCAGAAGAATCATTAAATAGACTTTAAGGTGAGATTTTTTTGTCAATAATAAACTTTGAAACTCGGTGCTTTAAGCTGCTTGAACACTCACACCTAAAATCAATTTTTAGGTGTGTATAAGTCCATATGACCAAAAGAACGTGTTTTTCTTGGTTCAGGCTTCGGCTCCATCGAAGAGAAATCTTAATGCCGCAGCCTACAATGATATTTTAGACAACAGCGTTCTGTCAACATTGTGGCAGCAGTTTGAGTTCGTCTCTTTCCTGTTTCAACATGACGACGCCCTCATAAGCAGCGCCATAAAGAAATAGTTTTCCCTGTCTGGTGTGGAAGAACTGGACTGGCCCGCAGAGCCCTGACCTCAACCCCGTCCAACACCTTTGGGATGAACTGGAATGCTGACTGTGAGCCAGACCTGATCACCCAACATCAGTGTTGGACCTCACTGATGCTCGTGTCTGAAATCTCGGCAGCAGGTTCAACATCTGGTGGAAAAACTGAAACCAGAAGAGTGGAGGCTCTTACAGCTGCACATTAATGCCCATAGTTTTAGATTCACATGTTCAACAAGCGTCCACATACTTCTGGCCATATAGTGTGTGAACTTAAAGGTTCCCTGTGGAGAGAAGCGAAGGGATTACACCCTCTGAACGACTGGGAGGCTTTTAATGTGAAACAGATGTAGTGTTGAGTTTGCATCGACAAACAAACAGCATGAAGAGGGAGGCTTCTGTGGACAATATGATCCAAATATAAAGCAGTTATATAAGATAAAGGCTGATATCTAATAATAATTAGACTGCGTGATGTGGGCGTGAATGTCAGATTGTTTGTTTCAGAAAGTTACAAAAATTGTCCCCGAAGCACTTTGTTTGAAGCAGACTGAAGCCTTAACGAGTCCAGTTCAGTTCCAGTGTTCAGTTTACCTTTGCAGAAGTATACTTTATACATATACGTACATATACTGCATTATAAATTTGACTTTAATAGGGTTGAAAAATACTTGAATTCTTCACAAAACTGCAGTATTCCTTTACACCTCAACAGCTGCGGTGTGAAATTATATTTCCATGTAACGCACTTCAAACTTTTAACTTCAGGCTCTCTGACACATCTCTCCAAACAGATACTGACACTTCATTAATGCAGATCTGTCTTCATCAACCTGCTGAAGGCTCAGTGCTTAGAAATATTAAATTATACTGAAGGTCGGCAGCTTGATTCAGCAGATTTTAATGTGCCAACATGTTCCAGAGAAACTCCAAAAACAGGTTGGCAAAATAAAATCTCCTGAAGGAATCACGTTTTTTGTTCTTTCAATAACAGCTCATCACATTCGGAAGCAAATGAAGGAGACGCGTTTAAGCAAAATAAACAGCACACTTTATATGAACAGATAGAAAACCTTCATTACAGGCAAAATACATCGATACAGTTACTGCTCATTTAACAGTCTGGATTTGGAGAATCAGATTCTGGACTCTGATTTAAACAGCTTTCTCACAGTGTTACAACACACAGCTCATCAGTCTCTCGCATCAAAATGTTGTAGCAACTCCAATTTCTTCAAGTTTTTTTTCCAAATTACGATGTAGTTTGAAATAAAAGTCTCCGAAATGCATCATTTCACATTTCAAACGCTCCCAAAACGGTTCTCCAAAAACTGTGAGAAGAGATTTTAATATGATTATAAGCGCTTTACTTTCATGCCACCACTAGTTTCAGAATAAGCATCATTTTTCAACAGTGCATACAAACATTTTTCACTGCCAACATTTACTGTACGTGCTGATTTGAGTTTCTTCAGCTTCAGTCTTTGAGCTGAGCTGGAAATCATCACAATTTTAACTAAAAACTTTATTACCCTCAAATCCACCTTGCACGTCTGAATAATTCCAACCTCATGATCCTTATTTTATAATCACACTTGACATTTTTGACATTGTGGCTGAGTAGTGAAAACCCCTCTCTACTTCTGCGGTGAAGACGGTCGACATTTGTGCTGAGAAGTCTGATTTAGTGCACATCTTCCACACAGTCTCCTGAAAATCAGTCAGCGATACAAATCACAAACAGCCCTGAGGATCAGACTCTGGAGAAAAGAAGGCAGTTTGTAGAGTCCTAATCATGATGCCAGAAAAAAAAAAGAAAAAAAACTTTTGTTAAGTCTCCAAAAAAGACCTGAAGGTTCACACAGCTCTTCTTAATCCGACTGGAACAAACGTCACGAAGCCTGAAGCAGGAAGACGATTAAAACACACGGACACGGTCCCTCTGTGGTCCGGGGCAACTTCCACACAGGTGGGTCAACTCAGGTTAGGACACACTGGTTTTTAACGCTGCATTCAAGACGCAGTCAGAAGTCTGGAATTCCTAACTACGACATTATAACTCCAACTATTATGTCTCAGTGAAGCAACGTGGAAAAATGCATGCGTTGCACCTCTCATGCAACAGAAAGCAGCTGTTAGTGGAGCTGCACTTTTTAAATAACCATCATGAGCTTTTTACCACCAGCGAGTATTTATAATGAAGGTCATGCAGCACTGAGGCTGATATTTAGAGTATTTAAAGGTTGTTAAACGTGTTGCTCTGTTCAGAAATCTCACCTAAAATTCCCATTTTGGAAACAAACCTTGAAGCACCGACTTCGACCAAGCTGCAAGCAGCAAGCTCAGACTTCCTGACTTCTCCTGAACGCAGCATTAGCACCCTGCACATCATCATTTTGTCATTTCTTGGCATCTCACATTCAGAATACCTTTCAGGGTCTTATTTTAGCCCGCTGCTCACGTCACTGGCGACTCCAATTTTCAGTTTTTAACCCTTTCAGCTGATGGATGATGCGCGCCTCTGTTGGTTTACAAAGCTGCACCACCTTTAATGAAACTAAATCCATCAGTTAAACCCAGAAGTGAAACATTTGAGGGGGTGCACGAGGCTTTCAGGAGCACAGCAACAACATACGACCTCCGCTCCCCCTGAAAGTGCTCCCTTTCCCTGGTTACAGCTGCCAATCAACACTAATGTCCTGAGATTTAGCTGCTTCTAAACTCAGAGACTCAAATCTCCCACATGGTTTGGGATATTATATGAAATCAGATCATATTCAGGGGATTGCTGCCCTCACTGGCAACGCAGAACAAAGAGAATCAGGCACTAAGATGCATCAGGAGAATGTGATCTCTCTCCTCTTCTGGGGGTTAAAGTAATATCAGATAATACAGAGACCTGCTGCTTTCCTGCATGATGTCCTGACTACAGATACAAAGAGATCAAAGTGCAAACAGGAGGTTGTTTAGTGTCGCCTGCGGCTCCAGTCTTTGTTCAAGTGAAATGGAAACTTGAGTTATCATGTTTCACCTTTGCAGGGCAGCTCTGTTCACAATACCAAACAATGAGGTCACCTCACTTTGTGCTGCATCATTTCCCTAAAGGACCAGGAGGTCGCCTACTCTGTGAAGTTACCTTCTTGGTCCTAAATAAAGCCCACAGTTGACCCTCTAGTCTGTAATGGTTCACGTGCTACACACATGGATTAATGATTTAGAGACCCCCCATTTAGCCCAGGTTGTCCAACCAAGTCCCAAAGCCCCGGCCTTGTGCCACCGCAGGGTGCGTAAACCAGACCAGTCCGAGAAAAGAAGACATTTAGTGGCTGCAGGTCAGTCAGATGGGTCAGAGGCAGACCTCCGGGCCCGGGTACGGCTCCCCTCCGCACCAGAAATCTGGAGGCTGTGAGATCTCCATGAGCCAGACCTCCTTCTCCTTCTGCTCTGTGTTTTTAACCTCCGCTTCCGTCAGAACCTTGTAATAGTGACAGTCTCTGCCGTCGTCCGGGTCGTACGGCGGGGCCAGGATGTCCATGAACGCCGTCGGGCCGTCCACGGCGTCGATCTGGTGCAGGTTGTCCCGGTCAGGGGTGAGCACGCACGGGCCGCTCTCCTCCGTGTACTCCCCGGTGGAGCGGAGCACGGAGCGCCGCAGAGCGTCCATCTGGGCCGGGGGAAGCGGAGGCGCCACCTGCGGGCCGCCGGCCGGCCGCTCCAGCCGGTCGAAGCAGCTGATCCTGACCTTGCCGTACATGACTTTGAGCATGCCGTGCATCCCCGGGTGGTCGTGCAGCGGGATGGAGGCGCCGCTTTTCAGCAGAAACACCCCCATGCTGAAGTGGTCCGTCTCGCAGATGTGCATGTAGGTGACCGGGGGCGCTCCGTGGTGGTACGGGAGCGGAGCGGGCACGCCGGGCGAGCTGCCGTCGGCTCTCCGCGGGACGAGCTTCAGGTCCGCCGCTCGCACTTCCGTCATCAGGCTCTTCAGTTTGCCGTGGTTCTCCAGGAAAGATTTACCGGCCTCCTCACCGACCCGGGGCGGGCTCCTGAAGGTGACGAGAGCCTGCCGAGCTATCCTCTGGACGATGGAGGTCATGTCGCTGTCACCTGGCATCATACCGAAGCGAGGACGGCGCTGCCCGGTGTCCGCTGGACGCTCGTTAGCGGTAGCCCTTTAGCTAGCGCCGAAGATCGTCTGTCAGCAAGATGACTCACTCCGCACACACTCTCCGGATGTCAGGCCCTTCGCAGGGTCGTGAACTGCTGATGAGCCTGAAACCTCAAAAACATCACAGTCAGGGTGGTTCTCACATGGAGAAAAGTTTAAATAAAAACAGTTTTAGCCCAACAACAAAATAACTTCAAACTTACAAAATATTTAAAAAATGAAACAATAAATAAAAAAACAACAAACATTTATTTCCCCAAATCTGAGCCCAAGTGTAAATAAATACGTGTGGCTGCAAAGTCTGTGTTAAATCTGTGTTTTTTATCCAAGAGCACAACTGAAATATGACTTTTATTGTCAAATAAACTGAGCGACAGAACAATATGTTAACTGAAGCTCCGACTACAGAGGCGCTACAGAGCTCCGTACACCATGAACCGTTTCTTTCCTCAGGCCGTCACCGATGAGCACTTATGTGTCAAGACACAGTCCAACAACACAAACATTCACTGGACCTGTAAATCATATATTATTATATTATTATATACTCTCACTGTTTTTACCATGTAAATATCATCACTCAAACACAAACCTATGCACGCTGTGTATACTGTGTATACGGTCACATCCACCTACCTCATGTGTATAAAGCTACCTGCTACAGTAATCATATTTATTTCAGCATCCTTTGCAGTATTGTCTCACTGTCTACACTTGCTATTGTTGTTTTTGTTATACAGTATATATATACATATACATATATATTTATACCTGTACATAGTAGTTTAATGTTTATGTTTACCTTNNNNTTTTTTTTAGCTGTATGTGTGTCTATTTCTGTGTATGTACACTGAGAGCAAAGAAAAACCAGACTTATATAAATCTGATTCTGATTCTGACATGAGTTTCTGTAATTGGTCAAAATAAACCAAATTTTGTTTGTTTGTGTCACAAAAAAAAAAAGCTTTTATGTCATGACTTTAAAAATACACTGTCGCCATAAATAAGAGCATATCACACTGTTAAAATCAGTCAATATAATTTAAATATAATTAAGAAGAGAATCCTCAAATATTTGAGTTATTTTGCTTTTTATTTACTGTTTTATTCCTACAACAGGCGTCGCGCTTGTTGATGACGTTCTGGCAGCTGGAAACGATGGCAGAGTGAGACCTCTTCTCTTTTTTCTCCTCTTTGGTCAGCCCCTGTTGAAACTGTCAGCTTTCTGCACCTTCACGTGCTCATTCATTCCTGTTTTTT
>NTHP01000123.1:30325-49878 GCA_003416845.1 Oplegnathus fasciatus | reverse complement strand
TTTTGTTTTATTTACTGATATTTGTTTCCCTGGTGCACACAGCCAGACTTCAAGTGAACTCATCGCTGCTCATCAGGTGTTTAAAGGAATACTTTCACATTTTGGGAAATACGCTTATTCGCTTTGTGGCAGAGAGTTAGATGAGGAGACTGATACCACTCCCATGGTAAACATGAAGCTACAGCCAGTTAGCTTAGCTTAGCATAAAGACTGGAAACAAGGGGAAACAGCTAGCCTGGCTCTGTTCAAAGTCCACCTACCAGCACCTCTAAAGCTCACTAATTAACACATCCAATCTCATTTGTTTAATCCATAAAAGTGTAAAAACGACCCTTTGCTGTTTTACGATGGGTTGTGTGTCGACTATTTCTTAACTGGGAGCTGAAGTCTTATTTTCAACAGACAAATATAAGAGTGGACTCCCAAAATGTGAAACCATCCCTTTAACGTTTTCTGTTGTAGAACTTGTGCAGCAACAAAAGTTCGCAGGTTAAAGTTAATAACACAATAACCCATAATGCACTTTTTCCCTTCTTTCCCTCTCTTCCTTCGTTTTCTCCCGTCTCTCTTTGAGCCTGTCACAAAGGGACTTTTAGCCCTGAACTGAGCCTCCCAGGCAGTGTTTCTTTTCAGATTACTGCCTCATCTGCCAATTAAATGCTTCAGGTTAAAGATGGTTAAGGGTTGGTGCCATGGTTGGGGTTAAAGTCCAAACCAGGCAAGGTGGTCTGTCTGACTCAGCTCAGGGCAGAACAGTCTCCCCAAGCTCTTCTCCTACATACTTTTCCTCCCTCTTTCCCTCCCTCTCTTGCCTCCTTGCTCCCTACTGACAGTGCATTTGGTAGTTGAGTTTGGCTCCCAGCCTGGTCCCTGCCAGGTGTTTGTTGAAGGCGTCGTCCATCTCTTTGCTTTGCTCTGGTGTAAAGTGGTTCTTCCAGTCGCCGACCTGGCCTGCTCAGACACAAAAACAGGACAAAGTTAAACTCACACTGCTTTCGGATTTTCCCTTAAATTTATCTTTAAAATGATATAATTATATTCTGTATCTGCACCACTGAAGTTCACACTTATGAAGAGTGAGACAGAAACCCAAGAAGCTGTTTTCTCTTTTCGTGTGTCAAATCACTGCCGTTCCCATTTTATAGGAATAGTTCAGCATTTCAGGAAATATGCTTATTCAAAAAGTGTGTTTATTTGTGCTCCCTGCGCTCACAGGAAACACCAGGTCGTGTACAAGCAATCAGTAATGTTATGTGATTTTCCATGACACAGACTTGCATAAATCTGAGTTATTTGACGCTGTAGCAGTGTAATTGTTTGGCGTCAGAACTACTTGGACTCCGCTGCTTTGCAGTAATTTGCACAGTTGTTTTGGACTTGCTGGTGACATCTCATTACACAAATACATGTTGCAAAGCCAAGTTTAATTTAAGCCCAGAGTTCCACAAGATGTGCCAAATATGCGCAGTATATGCTAAATTACAGGGGAAAGTTTCCAAAGAGTTTCCCAAAGAAAATGGCAGATTTGGCTTCAATGTTATACGAGCAGGAAGCTCAGTGAAGAGCCACAGAGAGGAGATCATTAACAACACTCGCAAAAGATGTTTTGTTATAGTGAAAAAATGATTTAAAGTCTCTTTGGCACCTTTTCTGAAGATGACCTTTCCCATGTTGCCATGGGAGTTTCCGGAGCTCTCCTTCATGGCACTGAAGGTGCTCCCCTCTGCGATCTTCTGAACCTGATCCTCCGTCAGGCTGAAGCCAAAGAAGGTGGCGACCTGACGGATGCCCTCACTCAGGTCCTGCAAGACAGGAAACAGAATCCGACCGATGGATGATTCGGAAAATGGTCAGCAGAAAGTATAACAACAATAGTTATTAATTCAAAGATTAATTCAAATACTCCACTGGAACAAGTGATTTTTGAGAAACGGTTATTAATCTTATACATTTTTAAAGCCACCACTTTCTGTCAGACACAACAACACAACCAGTGTGTGAGCTACCTGTTTCAGCTCTTCATAGGTGAGCACCTTGACGTTGGGGTCGTCCATCTTCTTATCCCAGGCCAAGGCGTGCTCGAAGTATGACCCCCAGGGAACTACACACACACACACACACACACACACACACACAAACAAACACAGAACAACAACAAGCAGATCAGCCAATAAGTATTGATTTGGTGACTATTCCCAGGTCAAAAGGCTTCTAGTTGTTTGGATTAAAACTGGGCTACATTTGGTTGATGAATGACTATCTTTCATTGTGATGCTGGCCCTTAATACATGTCTAAGTATGGTCATTCAAACAACAGTTATACATATGTAACTTACTATCCAGATATCTAAATGTCTTTTCACTTTTGTGTAGGTAGTACTTTTGATACTTGAGTACGTTTTGTTGCTAATACTTCTGCTGCTTTTACTTTTACATTGCAGGATTTTTATTTGTAATGGGATATTTTTATACCCTTTAATTCATTATTGGATCTGAATTTCACCACCGGGAACATCACACTAAAAGCAGAGACGTAAAAAAGTTGTGAAACTGAACCATTTCATGAAATGGGGGCCAAAAGTGTTTCTGATATCTGGCAGACGTTTCTTGCATTCTTTCAGGGTGATTTTTTACCGTGACTGTAAAGCTCTGTGATAACAGGTCTGAACCCAGACGCATGACTGCGAGACCGACAGGATAAAAATAACAGTTTACGGTCATTCTGTAGTCAGGGAGGCACAAGTCAAAAAAAGCAGGCAGGCAGAGAAGAACGGGCAAACATATCCAAAGGGTGAGGCAGGGGAGCAGAAGTCCAAAAAAGCAGGCAGGCAGTAACAAAGGCTGGACAGCTACAGCAGAACACAACAGACCATCTGGCAGAGAATTAATGGAAGAGGGCCAGTATATGTACCACAGGGCTAATGGGGAAAGTGGGAACAGGTGTGCAGGTGGGCGGGGAAGGTCAGGTGATGATGGAGGGGGTTAATGCAGGGCAGGAGGGAGTGGCAGGACCTGAAATGATCTCAGTGTTAGTGCGTGGCAGAGAAACAAAGCAGGCAAAAGAATGAGAGAACCAGGAGTTGGCTGGCAGTGTGACAGTCACTGTGGGGGGAAGCTGCCAGCCTTTCAAACA
Source organism: Oplegnathus fasciatus (assembly GCA_003416845.1). Classification (NCBI taxonomy): domain Eukaryota; kingdom Metazoa; phylum Chordata; class Actinopteri; order Centrarchiformes; family Oplegnathidae; genus Oplegnathus; species Oplegnathus fasciatus. The sequence goes on along the minus strand of NTHP01000123.1, from coordinate 46,745 downwards.
CATGGCTGAGCATGAGGCGCTCGCTGGAGGCTTGAAGCTGTAAAGTTAACCTCTGTACAGCCCTGTAATCTCTGGGCGCTGATGGTGATTCACGGTTACAGCAGCAGAGTGATGGAGCAGAGAAAAGGCAGCTTGAGCCACATGTTGCAGAGACAGCAGAGGACTTTAGGATTTACATTTGATGCTACTTTGTACTTCTAGTCTGCTTCTTCTCTGTTGTATATATTGTAAGATTTTACACTCAAATCTTACAATAAGTAGCCAGTTTATAAGGTCCAACTAACTAGAACTAATGCAGACTAGTATAGCAACCCTTAGTGATGGTTATATCATTTTGTGTTGGAACTGAGAGGGTTTATGTTGTGGCTGAATGTGGCTGGTTCGACATCTGCTGGAAAGACTGAAACCAGAAGAGTGGAGGCTGTTAGGGCAGCGCATTAATGCCCAACCATCACTTATGGCTGTAACGTTTGAATGTCCACATACTTTTGGCCATATACTGTACCATGAAGTAGTAGATTTTGAAATCAAATCAAATATTTATCCCCATGCAGGGATTCAAATTGTCTTCACATGCACGTGGTATTCACAGGAAACTAAGCATGCCTGCAATCCAGCATTTTTAATTTGTAATTTAATTTGATCTCGTTGTAATTTGATCTCATCAGACCCCGAAACCCAACGTTTCCTACTCCTGCTGCTTCACATTAAAAGCACTCAAGCGGAGTGGCTTTTATTGTGAAGCGGTCACAGGAAACAGCAATTGTTTGGCTGCACTGTAAACAGAAACACCAGCTGCTCTTCTGTTGTGTTTCTAACAAAACAGCTGCTCAGTGAGCGTCTGCTGTAGTATTACACCACACTGGCTGTTTCCACAGTAACCACGGATGTTGCCAAATCAACCGGGACTGAAATCTTCCAGATATATAAGATATTTCATTTGATTCAAATTTTTAATGCAGACATTTGACATTTGTCTTCTGAGTATTTTTACATTGTGCCATTGATACTTTTACTTCATTAAAGTACTTGAAATACTTCTCTTTTCTTGGCTGTATTTGCAAACATCATAGTATCAGTTTATATAGTGATAAACTGCCCTCCTCTGCCCTGAGAAGGCGTGGGAAGCATCCTAACTCCTAACTTTTACGAGTGTCTTGATGTAGTAACCTCACTGAGTAAAGCAACAGTGGTTCTTAAGCCCCACATGGACCCAAAAGCATCCAACATTTCCACGGTGACCCTGCTGAGTCGGCTGTACACACTGTTTATTAGCACATAAACACAGCGGCGCTCAGGATCATGAATTCAAATCAAACTGTGAATGTTCGTGCAAAACAAAAGGTGGTATTTCTGTGGCGGCGGTGATGTACTCACAGTCTATAACCTGGACAAGGGGGAGCTGTTTTAGGAAATAAAAATGAAACTATACATTTGTGAGCTGTTTTTGTTAAAGATTTACATCGTCAGTGGGGACCAGTGGGCCTGGAGCTGAGAGCCACAGGCAGGAAGTCAGAAAGTGTTGAGAGAACCACAACAGAAAGACGTCATTTAGCTATTATTCAGCTTCTGAGGACAGAGAGTGCACAAATTACTAATTTTATAAACTTTTTTTCAAAAATGTTCCTTCCCAAAAACTGGAAAGCGTGCGCCCAAACAGCTCGTACCTGCACAAAATCTTCGAATTTCGTTGTTGAAATAAAGAATGATGCTCAGAAATTTTTAAATGTTTTTACATTAAAATAAGTCAGATAATAGAGACAAGTTCAAAATATGAAGTCCTACAAAAAAACATAAATATGCATTTGTTCCTCAGGCTGAACTTTCCACCAAACCTCAGTGAAAGTTTCTGAGATATCCTCAAACAGACGTTTGATTTAGTCGAAGGTCTCATCATCAGATGTGGTCCAGTTAATACTGAATAGCTTATTTAGTGATCCAGTATCTATTACTGTGAGCATCTTTAGCTCGTGATAACGTTGTGATGACCTGGAGGTGGGAAGTGTGTTTGTTTTCTCACCGTCTCCACTCATAAAGTTGGAGTAGAATGAGTCCCAGGACTGTCCGGATGGGAGGACCGGGTTGTTGTTGGAGAAATGATAGAAAGAGACCAGAGTGTCTTTAGGGTTCCTGAAGATCACCAGCATCTGTATAACACACAACACAATATATATAAAAAAAAACATTTTAGCTGTTGAAGTGGTATTCTACAAAATAGTTAAAGAAAAAAGAGACAGAAAGGACGAGTAAAGAGGGACAGACACAAGAAATACATCAAAAATGATGAGGAAAGACTGAACAAATGAACATGTACATGAAGCGTGAAAGAGAGGAAGATAAACTGCACTGTTAATATGATTATAACATACTTCTGCTGGTTGATTTTAGATTTGATTTTAGAAGATAACATGAAGAAGAATTCTGTTTTTCCTTTTATTTAAACCAGCTTTGTTTTTATTTGACACATTGAGGGACGAAGCTCTGACGAGACTCTGTGACCTCCTGACCTCCTTTACTGTTGTCCGCTTTTACAGTAACGATTAGAGGAGAATCAGTTTGCTCTCTTGCTGCAGAAGTTTTGAAACTTACTTTAGTTTTCTTTGCGTAGAAGGTGGCGGGGATGTTGTCGGGGTGCAGGTGAGTCCCCAGCAACCTCGGAGAGGGAGCCTCATCCATGACCTGAGGAGGGATTAAGACAGGGAAGACAACAGGGGAGTCAACTTTATCTATTACAAACTGAAGTTTTATATGCTGCTATTCAGCATTAGCGATTACATAATGCCACCAGAATGACATTCTTATGCAAAACGTTCACAGCCAGCATTTTTCACCAAGCCCTCACACCTGAACGATAAAGTAAAGGTTTGGTTAAGTCCAGGGAACTAAAACTACCTGATTAAGGAAATATAAGGATTTAAGGACGGAGTATTTAGCTGGTTACCTTAACAACCCTGCCTCCCAGGAGTTATGTTCACATACTACTCATTTGCAACAGCAGATACGTTTTGAAGTGATGCTGCCCAGGTTACATTTCTTTTCAGTGAACATAATGAGGAAATGTTGTAAATAACATATCTGGAAACTGATAACATATTTTATTTCTTTTCCTACAACATTGTCACTGTTCATGGCAACTAAAGCCCGATTCAACAGTTTTTATGTTTCGGCTCTCACAGCACTTGGTTGAGGTTAGAGAAAGACTGCGGTCTTGGTTTAATAGCGAAAGGATCAATAGTGATCGACATGTTTACTTTATTAACGTGTAACCAAAACCACAATCTTTCCCCAACCTTAACCAAAGTGTTAAAGCCGAAACTCAAAGTCCTGAACATAATCAGTAGAGATTAGTAAACGTCATTAGTAAGAGAGAAGGCTGACCTTCAGCTGGACACAGACCTTAGGATAAGCAGATGTTAGTTTATTATATTATTAGTCTTTGCAGGCAAAAAGGAACAACTGACATAAAGGAAGTTAATATGCATTTTACCCAAAACGTTGAACTATTCCTTTAAGGTCTTTTCACTCCCTGCCATGTGATTTCTCAGGATTTTAACAGAGCAGAGCTGAACACATAATTAATTAGACAACAGTAAACTATTCACACACACACGAACACGCTCACACCAAACCATGTGTTCCTGATTGAACAGCTGAAACAGGCCCAGCAGTGTGTTTCACATCTGAGCTCACGATGCCAAGAATCCCTCTTTGTTTTAAAAAAAAATGGGGCAATGTGTTTTGTGATCAAACATCTTTCTCTGATTACGCCATCATCCTGTCTTCAAGGCAGAAACGCAGACTCAGACAGGGACATTATCTGATTGTGATCGCAGCGACAAACCACAAGAACGCCGAACTCTTGACTCTATTTGACTTTTGAGCGTCAACAGATCTACGTCCAAAACATCAGTTTACTTAATGAGGTTTGGTCTCTGTTTGATTTCTTCCACAGGCAGAAGAGGAGGGGCCAGAAATTAGAGTTTCGAAAAATGGATTACAACATTCAACACACACTCGTAACGTATGAAGTGGTGGCAGATATCAAAGATAAGACGCACAAGAATAAAGCTGCTGGTTTATGGGACGGTTCTGAAATGGCACCAAACTGGATTCTGGTGGGATACAAAGCTACAGAAGCATTATCAGCAGGTTTTAAGTGGATGTTTAACCAGTCTCTGATATGGCCTGTACCACACCTGAAACATATTAGTGTTGTTTGGAACCTAAACCTAACCAAACCATAACCACAGCAGCATGAGGTCAGTTAATGTTTAAATGGCATTATTGTTCCCATTGTGATAAGAGGTCAAACCCAGTTTTAAGTGCAGTGTAAACCAGATTCACACTGGTTTTAAACTGAAACCGGAGATGAGCTGATGTACACTGATGTAACCATGGATAGACTACCGTGAACTGTTCTGTTTGTTTGCTTGTTTGTTTTTAAACAGCAGTTTTATATAAAACTGGTTAAAACTGGATTTAAACTGGTTTAACACAGGTATAAACTGGTTTAAACTGGCTGAAATCAGAGGTAAAAATGTATAAATTTTCATGATTTAAAATAACAGTTTTGATCGCATGTTGCTGCCTCAATTTGCATATTTGACACCGCTGGTTTTAAACCAGTTTAAAGCTGAGGGAACAGAGTTTTAACTGGTTTTAACTGGTTTCAGATAGTTCTGACAATATCTGAAAAAGACAGTCAAACATAGTATTGTTGTGTATAATTAACATTATAATTATACTATTAATTTTTTGATACGCTCTCTTTCAAATAGAAACTGTTTGGAGATTATAAAGTCTGCTTCTTCTCACATATCAAAAATGTTGCTCCAAAGTTTTTTCTTCCAATTATGGATCAAGTTTAAGAGCAAAACTTCACACCCGATGATAAAACTGGCTTGTAAAAGGACAAAACTACACAAAACTGTACAAATGACACAACACAGACTCAAGAATAAAACGCTAAACAAAACTGACAGAAGAAAACTCTCAAGCTGAGTATGAACAGGATGTAAAGTATTCAGGAATAAACCTTTTCAAATGACTTCCATCCGGTAACAGATTAAACAATCACAGATGTTCGTCTGCTGACAAACTGTGAAACTGTTTACAGCTCGACTCTCAGAGGAAAACAACATCTGAAATCACATCGTGTCCTCCTCTAACATACAGTTTGTCGAGACAGACGTGAGTTTTATTTCAGTTTCACATTTTGACCTTTGTTTAATAAAATCTGCACTTCAGGAACGACTCGTGGTCCAGTCACGCCTGCCGGGGTGCTCTCTCGTGTCCTTATATGCTTTCAGCGTGTTTCTAAAGCGTCATTAAGGAGAAACATGTCAGAAATCTGTTGCCCTCTCTGGACATTCTCAGTTTCTCAGGCTGATGTGTGTAATAAAATATCTGCACAGCTCCTCAATAGATGACTGCATTCTCTGATCCGGCTGGGCTTAAATTCACAGACGGCGAGTGTGTGTCATCGTACATGCTGTTAGTAAAAAGCCTGTAAACTGTATTGTCAAAAAGAGGCTACAAATGGTGTAGCTGCAGAAAGCCTTCCCCCTCTGGGTCCTTTAAATCCTGCAGATTGTTTAGCAAAAATATAATTTCTGTATCAATTATATCTTTTTTGTGGTTGAGCTTTGTGTATTTATATAAAGGCCCAAAAACCTATAAACACTGTGGTATGTGGTCCATGCTATAAACTTTTTATCCCTAAAAAATTAAACATTAAATAAAAATGTGAGTTTTCAGTCTGTCAACGCCACAGTGTGTAATCTTGGCAACAAGAAAAAAGCATTGCAGTATTATCAATTATAGCATCTGTCAAAGTATTAGAAAGATTTTGGTTTTCTAACAAATTTCCCTTCAACTCTACAGTATCAGGATGGAGGCAGAGGACATCTGAAAACCTCGGCTAGAAACCAAAACAATAAGTTTAAAAAGGCCAAAAAGCTGCGCAGAGCTGCAGAGTCTCTGTGGGTTCAGAGTCTTTTGAAAAATGCTAATAACGCTATTTATTAGTGAAGCTTTAATCTGTCGTTATCAGTTATCACTTAGATAACATTTGATGGTGGTGACTCGACAGAAACCGTAAAACAGAGACGAACTTTATCTCTGTCTGTCTGTCTGCAGGCTTTACTACAGTAGACTCACACACACACACACACACACACACACACACACACACACATCCAGTGAATACCTTCGTGAAATCTGGTCCGAAAAACTCGATCAGCGGCGGCATCCTGGACTCCGTTTCCATCCCTTTGGCCTCTGCAATGATCTTCCTCAACACCCCCACCATCCAGTTAAAACCTGCACACACACACACACACACACACACACACACATCATGTTTCATGCATGTTGCAGAGCCGAGCATTGTTCCACCACACATCCTTAATGAAACAAAACACTACATGAACCTGAATTACAGGGAAATGTGAAGACAGTCATGCAAACATAAAAATACTGTTGTTTTTGGTTTAAGTAACAGTACAGTAGACGGTGTAACAGCCAGATACAAAAGATACTGAAGATGTGATCCTGTCATTCACTGTAAAATCACTTTAACTTTGCAGCCACTTCAGGAAAACTGAGGGGAATCCCTGCTGAGTTACTTCAACAACACAGAGAATGATAATACCTCTATTCTTATTATGGACTTTCTTTCATCTGTTTCTGCCCTTGTCTTCTTTCTCTCTGGCAGCGAGCCGGCGTGTTTCCCTGATGGATCCTACAGTCAGATAATGACTCTGGATCACATTCAACAGGTGGGGAAACATCCATCTGGGTCATTTAAAGGTGTTTATGGACTGGCTTATAACCTGGCAGGCTGAAGGGGAAAATGTATCCTTGACTGCAGGTGTTTTTTGTGCTGACCAAAGGTGAGCATGTCCAATAAAGAGCAATGACTTGCAGTATTTCTAAACTTTGATTGTTTCTTTAAACACTGATCACTTACAGGAGATTTTACTGTACAGGGTTTTTAATGCACATTCCAACATTTTTTGATCTATTCTGAGCAGCTTTCGATATTTTTATTTCCTGTTTTTTTTGTGTTGCCAAAAACACATTATTTGTCCAGTACTACCTGAGCCGTGACAGGATACATCATGAAATATGCTTCAACAATCGGTCAGGCAATTTAAATAAACGACAACCTTCAGAGTAAAATTTCTCAACCTTGACTCGGGGTCCCATGTGAGGTCACTTGAAATGAGATTTCTAAAATATTCATATATTTAAAGGGCTTGTGTTTTAACACTTCCATTTAGCCATGCAGGCAGTTTTTAAGATCAGTCTCAATGCAGATGAATGAAAATGTACATTTCAAATGATTTATTCATTTATTTTAGTTATTTTAGGTAGACACTTTAAAATTAGGGACAGCTAAGCAAGTTTAAATTAGAGCTATGCAATTTCTGTGTAATCCAATTGGAGCTCCCTTGAAAATGACACCTGGCTACTTCCTGGAGTGACTGAAAATGATTTTGTGATCTAAAAATGGCATCAGAGGACAGAAAGCGATGAGAAAACCAGCTTTAGAGCCATGTAGTGCAACACACACAGACACCAGTGACAGTAAAAGATATCACAGGCCAATGAACGGCAGCAGACTGTAAATATGAGAGTGTTGAGGCAAAGGTCGGGCTATCTCCTCCATATATCACTGAGACGTCAGGAAGCCATTATATCTATGGTGGTTGGCTGTGTGGCACCGATTTAACTGCCTGTAACGTCAAAAGGGGACGTTCAGGCATTAAAAAGAGGCTCCTATAGGTTAGACTACATGTATAGTCACACCCCCATAGACAGCTCTGTTATCCCCAGACGGGCCCCAGTCCAAACAGGCCCCTATGCATGGAGATGTGGGATGGGTGTGTTTAATCTAACATTCCTCCAAAGGCGATTAACTCGCCCGTATTCGTGTAGTTTCTCCGGCAGCGAGTTGGTGTGCAAAAACCTTTCAAAGGTAAACACTTCCCCCAAAAGAAAACATGTCACATTCCTCGAACGCACCACGGCGACAGCAGGAATGTCACGCTTTTCTTCTTGTAAAAAAACACGATGAGCGCTTTGTGTCTTTAAGAGAAAGAGATTAAATGTGGCGTTACATGGTGCGTTTAAATATCAATAAATCATCTCCACATTCACTCGGGTATTAGTGCAAATTTAAGCACTGCAGTACCCAGAATTCCTGCAGAGCGATGTCAGCAAAGTGGTTGTGGAGGCTTCACAGGGAGAGATGTCACGTGATGCTGTTAAGGAGCAGTTTTTAAATTAAATCGTATAATTATTCATTACTTACTGTATGTTTGGAGGTCTCCCAACTCCAGCACCAATTTATAGCATTTTACTTAACAAGCCATTCAAAACGCGCCTGTTCAGAACGGGCCGATTGCTCGCAGCTTTCTGGAGAACCGCTCATCCAAACAACTTCACACTCGACACTGCACTTCCTTGGGTCCTCAGCAACACACCCGCCGAGTGAGAAGTGGACGGTTGTCGAGATAATTGATGGACAGACAGACAGAGGCTCCTTCCATTTATTGTTAGAAGTTTTTATTCTCAGCTGCTCAATTTTATGGTCCAGGTGTGATTCTTTACTCATCACCAGACAAGAAAAAATGATTCTGCAAAACCGCTGGATTACTTTCTCAGTACGGCAACAGCTGTGTGGTTAAAGAGAGAGTTTGACATTTTGGGAAATACACTTATTTGTCTTCTTGGTGACTCTCATGATGGTAAATATGACTGGCAAATATAAACTGGCCAACAGCCAGTTAGCTTAGCTTGGTATAAAAAAGTCAGTCCAAAGGTCCTCTAAATCACCTCTAAGTCACAAGTTAATAGCTGTTTTATCAGGGGTCATGTGCCGTATTATTTCTTGGCTGGGTGCAGTGAGTTTACAGAAACCCAATGGTAAGGACACACTACTTGACAATATTGACAATGAACACTGGTGCGGGACATAAGTCATTTACTTTTTTTGCCTTTTCACTCCTTAAAACAAAGCCAAAGCCAGCCCACTTCTTGTGACCTTCTTGTTTTGACTGAAATACTTTTATAGTTAGTAGTTTATAACTATTCTGTAGTTCACCAAAAACACAAAGATGAGAGGAATGTCTGAAAATTTGGAAAAAGTCAAGTTGTGATGGATTATCTCTTTGCAACAAGTTTCAAGTCAATTTTTAAGTTGATCAAAGTTTTAACCTTTGTACAGGCACCAAACCTGTAACCTCACTGTGAAGACAGTACTTCAGGAAACTGCACAGTCACTGCGCCGACTGTTCAACAAGTTCCCACAACTCCCACTAAAACTACAAAGTGTTGTTTATACATCTCTTTGTTCATATCTCTCTTTTTGTTCAGATTAAACAAGCAACATACATCATGTTAATCAGTGAGCTTTACAGATATTTGTAGGCGTATTTCAAACTTTACACAGAGTCACTCTAAATTATTTCCTTCGCAGCGAGTTTCAAATCCATTTTTAAGTTTTGTTTTTTTTTTAAATCAAAAATGAACCAAAAGTGACGGCTGTCTGTGAGGAAGGAAATCAGTCTGATGGGATTAGTTGGAAAAGGGAGAAAATCTGCAAAATCACGGTGTGCTTTCAAAAACTTGTTCAGGATGAATGCTGCCTCGTCTCTTGTCTCTTGTCTCTTGTCTCTTGTCTCTTGCATCAACCAAACTGCTCTTTTTCTTTTTTCCCATTTTTTGTGCAGATGTTTGTGGGGAGCGCTGATTGTGGTATGTGCAACAGCTCATCAGCTCAAGTGGAAATTAGGAACAAACACAGAGGAAGTTGGAAAAAGAAGCGTCTCTCTGACTTTTTCCTTCTAATCACAGCAGTCTGTAACACAGTGTATTTATTATATCTGCATTAGAGTTATTTCTCCCTCCTGGTTTGCTTCTGTTGAGGGGTGAACTGTGTGTTACTGTAAAGGAATAGTTCTACTTTTTGGGAAAGAAGTGTATTCATCTTCATTTCGAGAGTGCGATGTTCAGAAAGACTTCAGAGTCATGTCAGTACAGAGCTGGAGTCAGGATGTGGTTAGCTTAGCTTAGCATAAAGACTGGAAGCAGGGGGAAACAGCTAGCCTGACTCTGCCCAAAGTTTAAAAATACACGTACCAACATCTCTCAGACAGGGAAGGTCTCGTTTTTTAAGTTACGTTACAATCTGTTCACACATTAGCAACAAAAAACCATTAAAAAACACTGAATACATGTAAATTGTTACATACAGCCCCTTTAATCTGTCCACAGACAGTGGCTCTGGCTCAGGAGGCAGAGCGGGTCGTCCATTAATTGGAAGATCGGTGGTTCGATCCCCGGCTCCTCCAGCCCGCATGTCAAAGTGTCCTTGGGCAAGATGCTGAACCCCAAACTGCTCCTGAAGACTGTGCCATCGATGTGTGCGTGTGATTGGGTGAGTGGTATGTAGTGTAAAGCGCTTTGAGTGGTCGGGAGACCTGAAAAATGCTTTATAAGTGCAAGTCCAAACAAAAATGTAAAAACAGCAACTTGTTGTTAGAAATGATTTTTAAAGCACGGTTTGTGGTTTTGGGGGAGTTACATGCTGTAACTATTTCTTGAGCCCAGTAGGCTACTTCTGCACCACGTCTCCGTCTACAGTCAGGTACGATCACCGAGCTCAGGTTTTGGTCTTTGTAAAATGGCACCAAACTTGCAACCTCACTGTGACGCCAACACTTCAGGAAACTGCACAGTCACTGCAGTTCCAACAACTCCCACAAAAACCACAAAGTGTTGGTTTTACATCTCTTTGTTCAGGTTAAACAAACAAGATACTGTCAGTCAGTGAGCTTTCAGAGGTGATAGGTGTGTTTCATTCGGACAGAGTCAGGCCCGCTGCGTCCCCCTGACTCCAGCTCTTTTTAAAAGCTCATTATATTTTACAATTTAAATCACGTCTGTTTTACTTAAAGTAGTGAATAATTCAATCATTCACTTCTCCAGTTGTTCAGCTCTTGACATTTGCAGCCTGTCATGGTGGCGGGTTGTATGTTGATTTAAAAGATTTTCTTTTTCAGCCGAGTTGCGAGACTTGTTCGATAGTTACAGGTTACTGATCGAGGTGGGAAAGACTGCAGAGAAAAAGTAACTGCAGAAAAAATTAGGAATTAAAATTTGGATTTTTTTTTTGAACAAGAAGTTTTATCAAAGACTCATATTTTACCCAGATTTGTACTTATCACAATTTTTAATGTTGTATACAGCTAAACAATACTAGAAGACATACCTGATTTGATTGATTGGTGATTTACTGCAGTTAGATTCTGTGTTTGCCGTATTTTTATAAGATTTTATACTTACATTTTAAGCATTTGTTGATGAAGATATAAGCTTCACTTTCACCAGTGTTACAGTCATTACAGTCATCAACATTACAAGCAACCAGTGGAATTGTGGCCAAAGGTCAGAGATCACAACAGACCTTATAAAAACTTTATTAATCATTTCTGCAGAAGTAATTTCATCTGATGGTTGCTGCTCTCCGGCTCAACAGCTTCGGTTCATTCAGAAATGTGTTAATTGGATCACGATTACTCACCACATTTGGGATAAGCCACCAGCATGACGTCATCCTCTCTGGCCTTGAAGTTCTCCAGAGCCTTAAAATGATCCTCGGGACACAGGATGCGCGAGTACAGCACCCCGTTGTGTCTGTACAACTTCTCCTCGTCCTTGATTTCCTTTGCCATCTGCATCCTGGACTGCATGTTGGCGACTACGGCGTTGGCGCTCATCCTGATTCGGTGCTGTGTAGCTGCTCAGATCAGAAACTCTGGCTTCTTTTCACAGTAAGTCACAGGCAGTAATTCAAAAAATCACACAAAGTAAAGAGGGTGTAGCCGGAGAAGGAGAAGCCAGGCTGAACGTCCATCCACTGCTGCCCTGCAAGTGAGCGAGCGACACTGAGAGAGAGGGAGAGAGAAGGGGTGAGTGTGGAGTGGTAGTAAAAGGAGGAGGAGGTGCCTGGTGCCTCCTCCTCCTTTTACTACACACACACACACACACACAGGAAATGTGTGTGTTGGTGAACGTGTGTGTGGTGGGAGATGCCTGTACAATGTTCACCAGATGGGAAGTACACACTGACAGACTGGCAGCAGCCCCCCAGTCTCTCTCTTTCTCACACACACACACACACACACAGTGTTCAGCTGCAAAAGAGCAAATTTCATTCACTAAAGATTCGTTATGATCATCATGTTTTTCACTCTCTTCCTCTGGAAGTGTAGTTTCTTTGTGCAGCTCTGAATCACAGTTAGAGTCTCGTTGGGATTTACAGGCATTTACAGCAGCGGCCGTCAAGCCCCAAGACCTCTAAGAAGACGAGGAAAACCTCCCCCACAAAAACTTCAGCCCCAAGGAAAGAAAGAGGAGAAAACTCAGGAGAGGAAATTTTAAAGCGTGATCCCACTTCCTCAGACAGTTGGGGGTGTAATAGAAACCTTACAAAAATGAAGAGGAAGTTGATCTCTGTTGCTTCAGCTTCGTCAGCATGTCTTCATGTTGCGTAAGTGTGCACGCTTGTTCTTCAAGTTCGTTCACACCAAACTGGAAAAAACATTTCTTTATGGAGCTGCTTTGTGCACATGTTGAAATAGGAAAGAGACACAAACACAAACTGCTACGAAGGTGGAAGCACACTTTTGTCTAAAATATCCTCGTATGCATCAAGATTTATCTTCAGTCAGAACAAACCAGGAAAAACAGCCATATAGACATACACATACAGTAGATACAGGTGGATACTTTGCTCACTCAGCTGTTGTTAAATAATGTGCATTCCCTGTTAATGTATGATATCTCCATCATATAATATTATAATATTATGTTCCGTAAAATAGAGTAAATGAAATCCTTTTTAATCCAAGCACACATATATTGAGATAAAGTAAAAGAATGTGAAGTTTGTAACCAAGTGATGTTTTCCCTTTTTTATTTTTTCATAACTGTAATTTTGTCTAAATTAGAGTGAAAAACACACACACATCTTCCTTGTCCAGGTCCAAAAAAACTGTAATAGTGATTTATGCTTTTCAAAGACTGTTGAAGACACTTCAACATTTCTATTCTAATCAGGAACCAGGGACAGATTCCTCTAATGTAATGAAACAGAGCTGCAGGTCTTCAAGAGGCAGAAATCGATGTTAGAAAAAAATATAAGAAAAGGCTTATGTGCAAGACCAAAATACTGTCTGACTTCAGACTGAACTTAGAGTAGCATTTGTTTGATATTTCTTTCATTCTCTGGCACAAATGTTTCATTTTAATGGAGCATTATTAAGTCAGCACTGTGCAGACTTGCTGTCAGGGGGTTTTATACCTCCACTTCACACTGGCTTCAGTCCTTCACAAAGGCAAAGTTGAAAGGACAAGGGTTGAAGTCCTAAAGTAATATGAAAAGATAAAGCTGGCATCATTTTTATCTTTTTATTATTATCAAACATTTCCCTGAAGAGATAACAATGAATTTATCCTGCTAACACACAGTCTGTGGCTCTTTCACGTCTTTTTAATATTGTTTGGTGGACGATAAAGTTCTGTGGCACAGATTTAATTCTGTTAGTAGAATAAAGTCTTGCTTGTTTTACTCCCTTTATTGGTCTGTTGGTAGTAATAAAATAAACAATACCAGCTTTATCCTTTAACTCTGTCACTTTGTGGACATTAGCTTTACTTCCTCCTCGTTTTCGGCTCTGCCGTACGTGTAAAAATAATAATAGTTTCAAAATGAAACAATTTTTTCCTTCAAATATTTCCTCTTTCTTTACTTCTGACCTTATTAAAACCTAAAATGTTGAAACGTATAAAGTGGCAACACTTCCCTTTGACACAAACTGGGCTTGCACGTTTGATGAAGGTGATAAAATACGGACTATAAAGCATCATTATTACACCAAACAAGGGAATATTTTATATTTTATATGTTACATGGGCTATGCATGAACAAATATGGTTTTTGTTTACCAAAAGGTCCCCCACAGTCGAAGAAACAATTGTGAAGAGTATGAAAATCCATTATTTAACCAGGTTTTACAGTTTAAAAAGTACGAAGTGGCTAAAAAGTATGTTTTTTGAGAGTGCTGGGGGGGTCTCCCCCACCCTCAACAGAACATTTGGGTTAAAGAAACAACAAGGAGCTCTTGTTGTACTGCAACTGGAAGTATTTATTGTGTGTATTATGGTGTCACAGTAACCTCCATCTGGAAAGAAATCTGAACAAAATGAGCTGCATTCATTCATTTCTCTGTTTACAGCCTGAATAGTGCAGATTTACACATTATTATCCAACAAATCAATACAACGAGAGTCCTCCGTGGAGCCAGATGTTTAAAAGCTTCACTTCTCTTCCACAGATGTGCGCTGAGCTGCACAGTAATTATCCGCAGTATTATTGTGAGTGCTCATGTTGCACAGGGGCATTTATCTTGGGGTTAACAATTGCAGAAAACAGATCCAGATGGAGAAAATACATTTACGGTTACACTGCAGTCCACACCATTTCCTCCACAAAACAAAAAAATCCGTCTTTCAATTCCAATTTTATGATCCGTTTTCTCTCTTTCCGTCACTCTTTGGCCTCAGATATCCCTCTCTTTCCCACCCTCCCTCCCCTGCTCCCTTTCCTTCATCCTGTCTCTCTCTCTCTCTTTTTCTCTCTCATACCTTTCAGTGTCGGTTGCCCAGGGCCCCACTCAGCTCGGGGGCCTCACGGTGTTTGTCACTTGACAAACTGTTGAAAAACAAAACAAAAATCTCCTTTCACCGGCGTACAAATGAGCAACGGCATATTCCACACACACACACATACACACACACACACACTCAGCTTTGATTGTAATGCGCATGAACACACACACACAAAATTACATAAAAGAGTTTGTCACCACACACACACACACACACATATGCAGTTTAATGGGGCCCCAGACATAATACACACATTTCCACGCTTGGATCTGTCACGCTTCCTCTTCTTTCTCTCGTGATTTACATGAATACATGAAAGATTTTTGAAACCCCGCTGACTGTCTGCACAGTCGCAAAGCTCACTGCACACATCGACATTTAAACATTTCATTGCTTCAGCTGTGAAACAGTTCAATTTCACATTTCTTACTGTTGAACCCATCCTGCACCTGACTGGACGAACACCTCTCGTGGGCTGTCATTGGTGTTTGCTTGATCCAGGAGTAGAGCTGCAACGAATGAGTATTTTCATCATCAGTTTATCTGCCGTTTACTGTCTCGATTAATTGTTTGGTCTAAAAAGAAATTGTGAAAAATGTCCATCACAGTTCCCCAGAGCCGAAGGTGACGTCTTCAAATACCAGCGGTCCAAAACTCAAATATATTCAATAGATGACTAAAAGAAAAAACCAGCAAAAATATTCCCATTTGAGAAGCTGGAATCAGTTTTTGTTTGGAAATTGACTTAAACAATTATTCAGTTATCAAAATTGTTGCAGATTAATTTTCTGTCGATGAACTTATTAATTAATCGACTAACTGTTTTATGTGAGAGAAGCTGAAAGTGTCTTTAATAAAAACCTACCTTTGCAGCCATTTTTGATTTTCATCTTTTGTTGTTTTTTGTATTATTTTTTATCAATTTTGTTTCTCTTTGTTTTTCTTTTATAACTCTTTTTTTTACATTTAAACATTTTTAGATTTGTGTGTGAATGCATTAGTTTCCTACTGTTTCACAGTCATTTTTTCCCATCTTATTGTTATTATTATTTTGTGTGCCACCTGTTATTTTGTCAGACCCTCACCTGTGTGAAAGGTGCTATTTAAGTTTGGATTGCATCTGATTTTCAGCTGGAACAATATGGCGGGTGTGCTGGAATTGTTTGAATGAACGTGAGGTGAGGAACAGGCCACGCAGGTGCTAAATCGAGCTGAAAACTGGAAGTCTGAATGAAATATGCTGCATCCTTACAGTGAATTCCAATGTAAGCTGAGCTATTAGCTTAAATAGCTGGTTTTCGAATGTGAGTTTATTTGCAAAGTGTAGAAAATTTATATGTAATTTGTATGGAAACCAAATATGCAGTATGGCTATACGACTATACAGATTTAGAACCTTTTTAAAACTTTGCTAACCTGTTTTTATTTTATTTTGTCTTTATTTAAATTTGTTTCTATCTTAAGATTTCATGTTCATCTCTTTTACTGCGCAAATTTCAAAATGCTCAAAATCACATTAAATTATATGTCAAAATTTAGACTTACTGTTTCGCAATTTTGACGTAAAATGTCACAATTTTACGCAGTTTTACAACATAGTCATCCCGTATGTGTCTGGGGTATCGGAAAAACTCAGGAGGATCTTTAACAAACACCGTATCCCTGTGTATTTCAAACCCAG
>NTHP01000123.1:7500-21652 GCA_003416845.1 Oplegnathus fasciatus | reverse complement strand
CACACACACACACACACACACACACACACACACACACACACACATACTCGTTCCCTTGTTCCATTTCTTGTTTCTCTTCCCTCTGACACACACAAACACACTCTCTCTCTCTGCTCAGAGGGCGAGTTTAAACTGAAGGTTTGATTTTTTTATTTCTTCATTGAAAATTCTGCTGAATTTACATCCCAGCAGACGGAGTAAGAACAGTGTTGAATGGGCTCAGATACAGACTGTGTGGAGCAGAATTAGCAGTTCACATCCTGTCTCCTACCAGCAGTCACTGTTGGTTTCTTTTAACAATGACCACGATCTTCTTCTAACCTTCACCAAGTGGTTTTAGTTGCCTAAAGATAATCAAACATTTTCCTGCTGAACAACATCACATTGACATTATGTCCAAATAAAAGTCCCTTTCTCTAGACGGCACTTTGCAGCCAATGCATTCAACAAACCGCAGCTTATAAATATACAGCCGCCTTCCTCACATGGCCTTGGTAGATTTAATCAGAAAATCGCACAAAACTCACGCAATTAAACAACAATGACAAAAGCTATGGCCAACGTGACACGTGCAACATGCCTAAATGCCTTGGTACTTCTTATACAGCAATATAAATACCACAGCAGCTGCAGCCCACAAACACACACACATTAAAGCCAAAAGAGAGCCTGCACATTGTTTGCACGCTGTACTGTATCGTGCACTTATCAGCTTGCAGATTGAGCGCCCAACAGTCGTAATTGTGACAGGGATTATCAAAAATAGCACAAAGGCTGTGCACACCTAAAGAAGTCATAGCTAGATTATCCAGCATGAGCTTTTTAGTCAGACTTAGCATGCATCTGTTGGCCAGCTTGTGGATATGTGGACTTGTGATTAAGGTAGAGGCACTGACAAAATGATCAATTGGTCATTGGACTTGTTGAATATAACAGGTGTATATATATTTGTATTAGAGTGCTCTTTTTATTAAATTCCTTTGGAATAATAAAAAACAAGAATTGCCTTCAAAAAATTAACGACACCTCGATGTCTATAATTATTATCTAGTATATAATTCACAGTACCTGCTTTCTTGGGCATATAAAGATAATTACCAAGAGGTGGGCAGTTGGGTATGACTTGAACGTGCAGTCCTGTCTGGACATAATATCTCCCTTACATCACTGTGGTACCACACCAAACCACCCGTTGCTTTGGATAATGATATAATTGAATTTTCTTGCTCCATTGCAAAGACCATCCAAAAAAGACTTGGTGTTGCTGGGTTTGCTCTTCCCTCCTGCCCAATCTGGTATAACCAGATGTTTATGGCAGGTGGGCATGTTTTGCACGACAGACAGTGGAGGTGTAAGGGTATTACGACCACTGAACAAATATATAAAGATAATATGATAACTTTTGAACAAATTAAACAGAAATTTGGTGTGAGTGACTCTTCTCTTCTTACATATGTACAATTATCATTATTGATTAAGAAGAAATTGAAGGATGGTATTGCCCCTGCCTCTTGCTCAGAACAGGACCGAAGCCTCATAAAGGTCACCGTCTCCAAAGGTACAGTGGCCGATACGTATAGATCATCAGCCTGTACAGCACCTAATGCCTGCTGGTCTACCCAGTGTGCATGGGATTGGATCTGAATTCATCACTAACTAGTGCAGACTGGGAAAATGTTTGGAAATTGGCAATCAAGTCCTCTAAATGTGTGAGACATAAAGTAATTCAGTATAAATTTCTGTGCAGAGCTTAAATTACTGTGTCAAGACTTTCGCATGGTTGTGGGAGCAGGGGTTCTTTGTTACATCTATTATGGGACTTCCCAGAAGTACAAATGTTTCTCCAAGTTAGTTTCAGTTATAAGTGAAATCCTACCTGCTAATTTTCCAGTTTGTCCTGTACTGTGTTTGCTGGACCAGAAATTTGAAGCGGTTTTTCTCATTTCCTACGAACTGTCTTTTCATGCTGGGATGTCTCTCGGCAAAAAGAATAATCTTGATGAAGTGGAGAGAGCGCAAACCAAGCTGCTGTGCGATACGTAACTGGTTGGAGGACTGTCTTGATGTATGAAACATGGAGAGAGCAGCAGCCTCTGATAAAGGCCTTAGCGGCCACTGGAACATGGTGTGGAGCTTCTTGGAAACACACCATGTAACATACTGTATTATCCCATCAATTGTTCTGTATATACCTTCTGTATATAAAGAATATATATATTTGTATAATCCAGGTAGGTACTGAAATGTAAAACATTCTTAAAAGTGTTAAATCTCGCTCAGATCGGATAATTAAATATGTAACTATTCTTATATTTGCCCGAAAGAGCAATGGGAGGATTTTAAGATTGCTCCTTCTTTGCCCTCTTTTGTCTTTTTAATTAAATTGTTTTTTCAGGTCCTGAAAAATGTCTCAAAATAAATTAACAGACCGTATAAAACATTATAATGTTTTACCTCAATCAAGCGGGTTGATGTGGGTTTTCTGCATGTAGACTCGTGGATTAATCCAGAGCATGATTAGTTATAAACCTTCCGTTTTAGTGAATGAATGTCAGTATTTTGGTATTTAGAATGATAAAATCTAAAATAGATAATTAGACTTTCTAAAACCTGCAGATGTTACTGATGAGCAGAGCTGCTCTATTTCGGCACGAAACCTGTTTCTGCTCTCGAATCCTCTGAAAGTGACCTTCCCCTGAGCTGGTATTTCTGTGATGAACTGATTCAGACTGTAGTGAACATGTTAGGCCACACGGCCAGACCTCGTTCAGTCAGAGAATTCACCCAAATCCCCGGCACAGCAGGTCGGCCGCAGGGCAGGAAGCTCGCTCTCCATCCAGCAGCCAAAACCCAGCAGCTCCCAGTCGGTTTGTAGGTTTGGATTTAGATTAGATGGCGGCTGGTCACCTGCCAGAGTGTCTGCTACAGGACTCTGACTGACAGTCGGGGAAACCCTGTTCAGGAGGAGTCCTGCTCAGCCTGGATAATGTCTCCTGCGGCTCTGGAGGAGCTTTGTGTCCTCAGGCGTACGTTTGGGCTTGTGGACAAATTTACTAGAAACCCTGAAATACAAACTGGAGATGTGGAGTTTGAAAAGGGGTCTAATCAAAGATATTGAGTTGCATTATGGGAAGTGTAGGATCCAGCGATTTTGGAGCTTTGACCGTACCAGGGACTGGAGCTGCAACTAACGATTATTTTCATTATTCATTAATCTGCAGATTATTTCCGATTTAATTGTTTTGTGACAAATGCTGATCATAACTTCTCAGAGTCTGGCTGGTTTTGTCTGACATCAGTCCAGAATCCAAAGATATTCAGTTTACTTTGATATGAAACAGAGAAAAGCAGAAATTATTCACACTTTAGAGGCTGGAACCAGAAAATTAGTTTTAGTTCTTGCTGACGATTAATTTTCTGCCAATCGATTAAAGGTTGCAGCTCCACCTGGGACTAAAAGTATCTCAACTTCAGCTGCTTTGATTTTGACTGTTGATTTTGCAGTCTGTCTCGTGTGAGTTTCTCTTGATGGATTTGATGGGAGTGAAGTATCCTTCATCAAAAAAACTCTAACGTGGGTTCTTAAAAGGCTATAAAGGTCTAAAATGACTGAATTTAAATAGTTTAAAAAGTGGAAAAGTAAATGTGGTTTATTCCGTGCTACAGGTCTTTTTTCTTCCAGTGAACACGGCTACACTACACAGAGTTCCTCTAACTATCAGTTTCCTGTCCGTCTGTACTGATTCTCAAGGTTTGGGTTTCATATCTGTGATTCGACATGTTCATCTGGAAACTGGTTGTCTTTATTTTCATTTTGGCTTTTAAATTGATCTTTAGTTCCTGTCCAGGTTCCATTAAAAACTTCTGGTATTCAACTGAGTAAGTTTAGTTTTAAAAGATCCAGTAAACGAAGGATTCTTCTGTACTTAGTGGACATTTTTTTAGTGTAAAAAATAAACTTGTCAGTGGTCTCTGGTGGACATGTTATTTCATGGCTACACTGTTTGTAATTGACTTATCTTTGACATTTCTCTACTGATATTTTTTGTGACTTAATGTCCGACATTTACACAGACCCTGATATATCTGTGATCATTTAAAATTGGCTGATATTGTCAACTGGTAATTAACTTGATAAAATTCTTATCAGGAATCGAGCATGACATGATTTTGTTTTCTGTTTTCAAAAAGCAAACATGTACAAAAACTGACATCGCTCATCACCCCATGTGCATAGTGAACGGCCGCTGTGGGGCCTCGACCCAGAGGTTGAGCCGCTCTGCTCCGTTCGTTATTGTTCTTTAACAGTTATTTTGTTTGTTGTCTGTTTCAGTCGTGGAGGATCCTGCTGTTCGGGGTTCTCAACCTGCTGTGTACCGGCTGTCTGCTGATGTGGTGCAGCTCCACCAACAGCATGGGTGAGCACACACACACACACACTCATACAGGGTCATATACACATAAAACAAACACAGTGACAGAGGGAGATGCAGATAGACATGTGCAAACTGACACACACACACACACAAAGACAGATGTACACAGACTGACAGAAACACACACACACACACACACACACACACAGAAAAACACACACTTTGAGACTCGGACATAGACATTAACAGGCGGAGATACCTGTCTACACACAGTAAACACAGATTGACAGTTACAGCGTTACACACACTTACATGTAAGCGTGTGTGTGTGTGTGTGTGTGTGTGTGTGTGTGTGTGCGCTGCAGCTTTACGCACACACCGTGAACAAGTCTTTAGGAAGTGTGTTAGCAGTGTCGTCTCACCAGAGGGGTTCAGACTGATCCTGCTACTACTGCTGCTGGTGTATGTGTATGTGTGTGTGTGTGTGTATCTGTATATTATGTGTGTGTGTTTGAGGGGGGGTCACCTCAGTCAAAATATGGCACTTTAAAGGGCATGTTGAAGAAACAGAGTCCTTCACAGCGTCTGTTTTTACCCTCTGGCGCTACAACACAGTGAACGCATCTGTCATATTGACAAGCACGTTTTTGGTTTTTTTTCTCTCCCGAAACTCCTCACAGCGCAGAGCCGTGTCCACCATCAGGAGAGTAACATCTGAAAGAAGGCGTTTAAAGGATATTTCCTGTTTATAACAAATCGGGTTTTATTTTTCTAGTTTTGTCCATCATTTCTATCAGTAATAATAATAATACTCACCAAGTTCACAACTGAGATCTGTGAAGTCTGACTGGTCAGAAACACGAGCAGTCAGATGATCAGACAGGGTGGAAACAAACAAACAGCTTAGACAGACTTATTTGGAAGAGAAAACGAAGGTTAACTGTTAAATTATTACCCAAACTGTCTGTTGGAGAACCTCCATCACAGTTCACAGACCCACTTCATGCTTCAGCTTTGACCTACCGTACTTACTGTAGCTGTGAGCGCACCGTTTTCCTGTTTAATGAGGGATTATTACTGAGATTTCAGGTGTGCTGACTTTCAGTTTGACTTCCACATAAAGTGGTTTAGATAATCTGGATGAACCTGTCTGATCGTCCGATTTCTGAACCGTCACACTTCTTTTTAGTGATTTCACGTGTTCCCAGATGTCAGATATTAACTAGGTTAGTACAGTGTTATTATTCCTGATTATGATAAGTCTGTACTATAAAGATGGACACAAATATGAAAATAAGACCCAAGTTGTAATAAACCAGTTATCCATTACTTTGAAGGTTTTTCGCCTGTCTGATCTAACGGAGAAATCCTAAATTTCCTGCGTTGATCAGGCTGCTTCAGAAGGTCTTTCTGCTGTTTCTGAATTGTTTGTCACTTACAGGACAAATGTGAAGTGCAAAAAGTCAAGTAAGATGGCAGATTTGTGACCAGATGAAGCCTCACACTGGGCTTCTGCCTTCAGTCCCATTAACTGTCCCCCAATTCACTGTCACCTGCAGTTGATTACTCATTGATATATGATGATGAGTAATGAAGCAGCCTGCTAGTGTTATTATCCTGGTGGAGAGTTTTAGTGTCCAAATACTGGTGCAGAAAATTTGCTCTGGAAACATTAAGTAGTGAGAGTTTTGGGCTTTAAAGATTTTGAATATGTGCATGAAATATTGGTTGTCAGTAGCTTCCATAAATATCAGTGTTGGTCTTAAGTGTGAGAGTGTGTTTGTGTTATCTTGTGTGCTGTGTGAGCAGAGCAGCAGCACTTAAAACCATTTCTCTGCCTCAGCTGAGCTGTCCACCGGCTTCGCTCTGGACGATGTGACGAGCTTATATTTAGGACACTAAAAGACACACACACACACACATCCAAGCACGGACAGATTCAAACTTCCATACAGGAGCAGTGCTTGCAGGTATGGAACGCCACGGGAGAAGTGTGCAGATTTTAAGGTTAAAGGAGGAAGTAAGCTGTGCAGGGAAAGTGCAAAATTAATGAAATCACTGAATTTTACATGTTGTATTTTAGAGTCAGCAGTTAAATGTTGGGTCAGGTGTGATTTAGGGTCTTAAGGTCGAAGCTTAAAGAGTAACAGGAAGTCAGGTTAGCATGTTTGGGTGTATCATCAAGATACAGATACAGCTGTGCAGTGAGACAGCTGTGCGGTGAGACAGCTGTGCAGTGAGACAGCTGTGCAGTGAGACGCAGTGTTTATGGTCAGCGAGGCTCGTGTCTGCCACCAACATTAAATCCTCTCAGGGATTCCATCACTCAGGAAAATGCTGCCATGAAAAGAACAACATGCAACCTTATCCCCACTCACCCGCTCTGCCTGCAAATACTGCAGCATAAGCCACACACACACACACACACACACACACACACACACACACACACACGTACAGCGGTGGCGTCGGGTGTCGTGCAGACAGGAAGGACAGAGGTATCGAACAAAAGGGGGGGAAGGCGACACCGCCATCGATACTCGGCCCCGATGAGAACAACAGGAGCAGACAGCGGCCCGGTCTCGATACTGTCAGTCAGAGTCCTCCTCATGGATAAAGTCTCCTCCACTCACAGGATCAGCAAACCCACGTTCACACATTCAGACTGGAAGTAACTGAGTCCATCTGCGACTTTCCTCGAGTATTTCCATTTTCCTTCGCTACATTTCTCTGCCAGCTGGAGTTACTGGTTATTTTATAGATTCAGATCTTCAGATAACGATGAAAGACTGAAGCTTTGCTGGAGTTTGAACTTTTTTGCAAGTCAGACCAAGTGTTACCTGGAACATTAAAATGCTGTTTACACAATAACACATTAATAATTTAAACACTGAAAGGGACCTTTTTTTTGAGTGTTTACTTTTGATATACAGAGGCACTTTGCTTTGTTTACATTACATAAAGATACACTTCATAATTTTATTATAGTGTCTGATAGTGCCCTCATATCCCCATATGTCCTCCTCGCTCAATGTTGATGTTTCATGATGTTTTAAAACTGTAAACGTCTGGGTAAATTTGGGGATTTTTGGGTACCACAACAAAACCGGTGAGTGTAATATGTGTGTCCGTAAATCAGAACTTTGTTTTCTAGAAGATCTATTAGTGTTCGGCGAAATTACAGTATATATCTTGAGATACCGTACCATCTACTAGGGATGGGTCATGAATTTCGAATTTTCGAACCGTCATTAAATTATAAAAAATCGAATAGTTTATGCAGCTATCGTTTTGTTTTAAAAATATTTGTTACCTTGTTTTTACCAGTAAAACGTGAAACAAAACGGGAAACAACAGGCACAACTACTGAACCAAACCAGTACTCCCAGGACACGTGCACACCCCTCCACATCAATATCCCAACTGGCAAAATTAGCAAGGGCATACTTGTGTGTGCCCAGAACGTCTGTTTCATCAGAGAGGGTGTTTTCCTCTCCAGGACTTATTGTAAACAGACTGCGCTCCCATCTAGAGCTGCAACAATTAATCGATTAGTAAATTAATCGCCAACTATTTTGATAATGGATTAATCATTTTGAGTCATTTTTTAAGAAAAAGTGTCCAATTTCTCTGACTTCAGCTTCTCAAATGTGAATATTTTCTGGTTTCTTTAGTCCTCTATGACAGTAAACTGAATATCTTTGGGTTGTTGACAATTAATCGAGAAAATAATCGACAGATAAATCGATAATGAAAATAATCGTTAGTTGCAGCCCTACTCCTGTCTTCACTCCCGTCTTAGTCAGGACCTCTTGGCGTCACTTTTTAACGCGCTCAGTACCCCTTTAGCGTCATTTTTGAACGTGCCTGACCAGGCGTCCATATGTGACGAGTTGGGGGTGAGAACGTGGTGAGAATTTAGACATGTTCAATATCATTATCAGTATCATTATGGCTTACTGGAGGTCAACGCACATTTTCCTCCGGTGTGTGTGCGTGCATGCGGGGGAGGAGAACGGGGGAGGTATGATCTTCGAAGAATGGTCGAATAGTTCCCAGTGAATATCGAATAGTATTTTTGCTTGAAATGCCCATCCCTGCCATCTACCATCAGAGATTTTTACTGTTAATACCATGGTAACAATTCTTTTAGTGTCTCTGTGTGTATGAGGTCATTGTGAGAAATGTTACAGTTCAATAAGTTTTATATCATCGAGTTTTATATCAATGTGATGATGTACTGTTCAGGTATTCAGTTTGCTGGATTAACCAGATAGTCTGTCAATCCTGTGAGGTTATTTAATCCATTAACTACTTCTCAGTTGATTTTGCAGAAAATGTGCTATATCACAATGTACATTACTGTAGTGATACAAATTACAAATGCCATAACGAAGGATTTTATCCATATCGCCCACCCCTAATATCCACTAAGAGTTGAATATTTAAACAACTGATATAGAGAAAGTAGAATAAGCAAAATAAAAAGTTCACTCATCACTTTTATGTAAAAAAATAAAAGCCAAACTTGTCTTAACAAGCTCCTAGCTGAACCCGACATCGAGGATCCAAATGATTGTGGTCACTTCCTGGCCTCTGCTGTAGCGCCACCATCAGGACAAAATATAAGCACAGCATATTATATCATCTCTCACTCATCACTGGATTGTCATGAAATATCCAGATCACGTCGCTGTTCTCCAGAGGATAAAGGTTTCAATTAAATGACCCCCATGACCTAAAAACACATTCTTAGCGTCACTGCTGGTAACGCTCTCTGAGTGGCTAAATCATCAGTGTGTTTGTTCTGTTCCACTTTTATGTTTGTGGCGCGTAATGAGTGTTTAAATCTCTAAAGAGTGCTAGCAAGACTTCACTTTATGAATGGAGGAAGACATCTAAATAAACTGAATAGAATTAGAAGCAAACAGTGTTTTTTTTTAACTATTATCCTCAAATCATGAGCAGAGGAAGTTGACATAAATGCTGAACAATGTTGAATTAAAATTGAAGCGCACAGAGTCCAAAAAGGTTGTGGCCATGTGTGGATACTGTTAATGTGGAGACGGACCTGACTGCCTGCTCTGCTGGAATATAAACAGCCCTCATTATTCTCATTCACTCTCAGTGAATCCCACACACTGACAGTCTGAACACAACCTGTGTGTTTCCGTCACTGTGTGGTTATACTATGTCTTAGTGTGTGTGTGTGTGTGTGAGACGGCCAATAAGATCTCTTCACATCTTTAGCTGTCTGCTAATGACCCTGATGATGTAGAGCGTTCATTGTTTGCCTTCCACCTCATTAGAGGCCACACACACACACACACACACACACACACACACACATTTATGTTGTGAAGAAACTTTCTGTGGCGTCTGTGAGGTGTATGAATGTAAACAGCTGTGGTTTTGTACACGGATGCAAATGGACAAAAATCTTGAAGTCAACCTTTAAGCGTTGTCCTTTGTGCATTTCCTTAAGGTGCAGTTATTGATTTTGTAATAATTTTATGTCTGCACTTTAAAGTCGACACTCTCCGGGCTTAAGAGGGGAGACGCTGTATGTAATTTACATTTTATTTTTATTTTCCCACAAGCTAACTGAGTGGTCAAAGGTCAGAGACTTACACTGCATCCTATATATA
The DNA here is from genome assembly GCA_003416845.1 of Oplegnathus fasciatus. NCBI lineage: Eukaryota > Metazoa > Chordata > Actinopteri > Centrarchiformes > Oplegnathidae > Oplegnathus > Oplegnathus fasciatus. Next base: position 11,628 of record NTHP01000123.1, on the reverse strand, counting down.
TATATAATTAATATGCCTGCTATATTATATCATGTTCCTATTTAGGCCAAAATTCTGGATAATTGCATGCTTGTAACAAAATCAAATGCTTTTTTATTTATTATATTTTTACTCAGTTAACCTTGAACTAATAACTAATAACTTTGCGATCAGTAAAATTCCCTTTCGAAGTCTTTGCTTCAAATTCAGTGTTTGATGCAGCTTCTGTTGTTTTTTCTGGTGCATGTCGGTCAGTCGGGAACTGTTTGTGCGTTTGGAAAATGTGTACATCCCACGCCTCCAGTACATTTGCGCCTTTAGTTTTAAATGAAGCATAACGCACATAGAAGTCTGTCCCCACATACACACACACACACACACACACACACAGGAAGAGACATCAGGAACAGTGGGTCTGGATAAGCTGCAGTCTGATTATCTCTTTCGGCAGCTTCACAGGTCGATTAAGGGTTAACCGCCTCAGCGTGGCAGTAAGGCATGCATGGATACCACCGCGAGTGCGTGTTGTTGGCTGACAGCCAAGAGGAGAACATGGGACCAGATTGCAGTGTGTGTGTGTGTGTGTATGTATGGTATAGTGTGTGTATTTACACGTCTGTTAAGCCGTTAGTCATGAGTTAATGGGGCCAGAGCAGTGTGTATATATATATATATATATGTGTGTGTGTGTGTGTGTGTGTGTGTGTGTGTGTGTGTGTGTGTGTTAGTTCCAGCCCACTGACTGCGTAGGGAACATGGTACAGACGGCATTTACACGTGTTTTATAAGATTCACAAGTGTGTTTTAAGTTTTGTGAAGTGAAAAAAGACAGTGTGAGTGACTGATCTTACTCTGCCCTACTTTGAATGGGAAGCAGGGCATGTATTGATCAATCAGAAATCCGCATTAATAACCTTTCGAAGCTCAGTGCAGTTATATACGTTGGTGGTGGAGATGCTGGAGCTCACTTCCTCTGAAGTGAATGCAAAACTGAGTTTCTTAAAGCTGCATTCATTATTTTTCTGCCACTTGGGGGCAGCAGAGCATGCTGTAAATGCAACATTGCATATTCTCACCTTTTATAAAGCTGTTGTGGTGCACATGGTAGCCAACAATTGCTTATTTATTGATCCAGCAGACACACAGCAGCATGGCCATCTCATTGGAGTAGCTTTTGTGGCCACCTGATGAACGTGAGCCCACTATTCACTGTTTCAACTCTGGTTTGGTCTCCACCAACTAATGAGAAATATTTCTGGCTCTTTAGCTGCTAAATGTTTCACTTCTTCACCAGCTGGTCTCTAACTGTGTCTGTCTGCTGTTTGCTGCTGGGCAGCCAAAACAGCAGACAGACAACCAACCAACCAAAACTAAGAGCTAAAAGAGGCTCAAACTCAGTCGAGCTGCAGCCTTGGTGATAACTGAAATACACACCTTTCATTTTGATCCACTGTTAATTTAAGTATGTTGATTAGTCCTTTTTAAAAAAGCGTGCAATGTTGTACAATGTGGTCTTTTATCAAAAGGTTAATATCAGGGCCCATTCTCCCCTTCCTCTTGCCAACTTTTGGCCCTTATAGACCAAACAGCCAGGAACCAGACAGCAACGCTGTGTTCATGTCATAGTTTACAGGCCGTTATTATGAAGGTCCAAGTGGGGAAAAATTCCCAGCTGTGTGCAGTGTCCTGTAGGCTGATACAGAAGGCTTGTAATAGACCTTATAGTGTGAAGCTCTGCTTTATGAACAGTCTGATACAAACCGCCGACTTTGAGAGCAGACACTTTTTGGTTCCTTTTGGTTGAAACTCAGGTGACGTTCATGAGTTCCTAAAAAGGCTCCTGTGTTCTTGAAAAAAGGGCCAACTGTTCAGAGAGTGTAACTTTCCAGCTCGTTCTTGTTCTCTCTCAGCGAACAGATCGAAGAAAAGACGTCTCCACGCTGTCAGGTTCAATTCATTTGATTCTACTTTTACATGTACTCTATTTTAATAGAGTCAGTGATGACTGTCCTCTATTTCACTCTACTGTAGTCGACTCAACCGAACACATCAGGCTACAACCAGACGGTTTGTGTGTTTGTGCACATAAAGGTTGGGCTGTGTGTGTGTCTGTGTGTGTCTGTGTGTGTCTGTGTGTGTAAATGCTGTTTAAGCAGAGTCGTTGTTGCACTGTTGCTGAAACATAAGCAGATGATGATTATACAGAACTGTTTGTGTGTGTGTGTGTGTGTGTGTGTGTGTGTGTGTGTGTGTGTGTGTGTNATATATATATATATGTGTGTGTGTGTGTGTGTGTGTGTGTGTGTGTGTCTGTCCATGCATGTGTTCCTGCAGCAGAGTGCAGGCATGTACAGTATGTACATATGAGGCTTTGTCAGTGTGGCAGTTGCTCTAGAACATGGTATTAGACTTGCATACGGGGGGTCAACAGGGACGTGTGTGTGTGTGTGTGTGTGTGTGTGTGTGTGTGTGTGTGTGTGTGTGCAGTCAGGCTGGTCCTCTCGTATCAAATTGTGCAGTGGACGACTGGATCAGCTTTCAGCTTTTTACAAAGTAAAGACATCAGCTTTTTGTCTCACCGGACCAAACACACACACATAGATGCCTAAAATGCTACTGTGTGTGTGTGTGTGTGTGTGTTTGTGTCTGTTTGTCTGTTTCCTTTTTTTCCACTCCAACACACACCGACAGCCCACCTCTTTGTGTCACTTAAACCTCTCTCTTTCTGACACACACACACCTCAGCTCTGTCTTTCACCTTAACTCACCTCTCTCTCTCTCTCTCACCTGTCTCTCACCCCTTGTCTGTCTCCCAACACTCGCTCACCTGACCCCACCCTCCTGTCTCCTCCTCTCCTCCCAGCTGATGGATGGATGGACTGTTTTCCATCTCCACAGCCTCTGTGTATGTGTGTACATTGAAACCTTCATTTTTTTGTAGTCCACTTACAAACAATGGTTTTGACTGATCAGGACACATAAAAACAGGGGCAACACACAGAAAAAAATACAAATTATTATTATTATTATTATTATTATTATTATTATTATTATTATTTGGACAGTACACATGTGCAAATACAAACTCCAGACCATAAAACGTCACTACAGAGCTGCGAAAGCTGATTGACAGGTGATCCAGCAGTGCCGGCATCATCAGAAGCTGATTCAGAGGAAAAACGTGTCTAAAACGTCTAAAAACGTGTTTCCTCTCTTCCTCGCGTCTTTTCCCGAATCTCTCCTCGTCTTCAGTGGGGAGGACTAAGAAGAAGAAACATGAATGCATTTAAGGGGAATTGGCATGTACCCAGTGTCTACCTGTAACCCCTCACCACAGGTTGAGTTGTGAGCAATTAAAGAGGTGAAGGTATCCAGTATTTCACAAAAAATAAAAAATGTCAGCAGAAGTAAAAATAAATTTATGTAACAGAAACATGTGATAGGACTGAATTGTTGCCCACCTCTGGTGTTTCGTATTTTTCTGTGCATTCGACTTCATGTGTGAATTCCTCTGAATGACTGTATCCATTCCCTGTGTGTGTGTGTGTGTGTGTGTGTGAGAATGTGTGTGTGTGTGTGTCTCCCCAGCTGTTTTTCGGCCCAGAGCAGCGCTGAGAAACCAGGTCAAGTGTCTGTTCCACAGACGAATAAACACACCTCCTCCTCTTCCTCCTCATCCTCCTGCTCCTCGCCTTCCTGCCTCTCTCCTCCTCCTCTCTCTTCTCCTCTTCACTTTTCTCCTCTTCATCCTTGTCAGAGATTAAATCTGAACCAGTGATAAGAGTGTGTGTGTGTGTGTGTGTTTTTGTGAGATTTTAAGATGTGCACTTAAAAAATTGGCAAGCAAAAGCGATATTGATACAACACTGAATTTGTAAATTTGCAGAATATGAGTGAAGTGTACTGTATCTGTACTCTCAGTGTCCAGTTTATTAGGTACACCTCGCTAAAACGAATATTCTCTAACACAATAAATCCTCCCTCATGAAGGTTGTAATGTTCAGTTCTTGTCGTCTCAACTATAGGATGATTTTGGAGGCTTTAGTTTGTGGTGCTGTTGAATTGTTTTGTGTTATACTAACAGGTGTTTTGTTATTTAGCTTACCCTCATTGATGTAAATAGGATGGACAAAATAATAGAAACACCTG
>NTHP01000123.1:0-2500 GCA_003416845.1 Oplegnathus fasciatus | reverse complement strand
TCCTTCCTTCTTTCCTTCTTTCTTGTCCCTCTCCATTTTCCTCCCATTGTTTGCTGTTTTAAAGGAAATAAAAAAATTAAAGGATTGAAGGAAGGAAGGAAGGAAGTGAAGGATAAAGGAAATGACACAAAAGAAATGAAGCTAAAGGAATGAAGAAGGGAAGAAAGTGAGGAGCGAGTGGTTTGACTTCCTCTCCTCTATCGATCATTTCTGAAAACAAACACAGGGATTTGAATCCTTCATTCTGTTCTGGATATTGATATCAGGCCCTGTGGGGCAACTGTGTGTGTGTGTGTGTCTTTATGTCTGTACATGAGTTGATGTGTGTTCGTTTGTGTGTTTTTCTTTGCGTTTGGTCCGTGTTTTGTGTGTGTTTTTGTAGTTTAGTTTAAGGTGTGCATCATATTCTCCGTTTATACTGTGTGTGTGTGTGTGTGTGTGTGTGTGTGTCTGTGTGTGTGTGTCTGTGTGTGTTAGACAAGAATAATGTCCCGTCTGCTCTGTTTGTTGCTCTGGTATCACATCCACACGTCCTCTGGGTGTCAGTGTTTGTAAGCAGGAGATTTATAAAGGAATTGGACTGGGGTGTGTGTGTGTGTGTGTGTGTGTGTGTGTGTGTGTGTGTGCGTGTGCGTGTGCGTGCTGCAGTGTATCTGTAAACCTATCCAAGCACAGCGAGGGGAAATTTCAGCCCAGGTATTGATTTGGTCCGGCCTGTTTCAGGGTCACTGTGATGTCAGCGTTTGTATTATTATTGCCTTTATTGTCTGCTGCTTTTAATTCAACACAACAAGATGACATCAAACCTCATTGATCCCTGTGGATAGATGAGCTGCTACATTTGAAAATAACCACAGGACACAGCAAAAGGAACACGGACTTTAAACAGTATGATATATAAGACATCACAGACATTAAATATGATTCAACTGATAATTATACAACACACATTGTGGGATGTGTNCCGTCTCTGCAAAGAGTGAAATAAGACAAGATGTCAGGTACAGCAAAACAAAACATTCATGTTTTCAACACGGACAGAATCGTGGAATTTGATAATAAAAAAAATGGAATAAACTGTAAAATGCGGAATATCGTGGAATTTGCCAAAATGTGGATGCAAGTTAGAAACATCAGGGTTCATTATAAGCATTTTTTCACAGCGCCTAAACTTAATGAACAGAAAAAAACTATGCTGCTATGTTTTGTTGTCATTTACGGACACGCTGCTTCTGTTCTGCTCTCTGTGAGTTCGGTAAAGTTGGAAATATATTCATAGATTCGAACTTCCCGGATCAGTAACTCATAAGTGAAACCGTAGGAAGGTAGACAACGANTCACACAGTGTAGTGTCACCAAAATCACTTCACACATCAATGCTCTCCTGTTGGTTATAGTACAACACTTAGTTTGGGGGAAAAAAAGGCTTTTGCATAATTTGGGGAATTTTTATTGGGAAAAATGTTCAGTAATTTCACTCTTATACAGTGTAGTGTTTGATTAGACACTCGTTCTGATGACAAAATGTGCTTAAATGATAAAGCACAGAATTCAGAAAAATTAAAATGAAGAAATTAAAACTGATATCGTCGGGCCGTAATCTTCTAGTGATGGTCGAAGCTCCGTCAGACTCGCTGTCTGTCAGCTCCATAGAGCTACCCTGACCCGTCACACACTCCTCTCTATTTTTCAAATATGCTTTGTAGCAGAATTTGAGCGTGTAGTTACCTTTTAAAGGCAGAAAACTAGATCTAAAATTCACTTTTAAACTACTTATACTTGTTTTAAAATGTAGCTCTTGTGATCTATTCTCTCGCTTTTAGTTTCAGGCTGCCTTAAATATTTTCCTCCGTACTATCTGTAACTCTTTCCCCAGTGTTAGGGATTGTCTCTCACTCACACTCTCTCTCACTCATTCACTTTCTCTCTATCTGCCTGTCTGTGTACATGTCTATCACCCTGTCTATCTGTCTTCTAAACTCTCTCTCTCTGCCCGTCTGTCTGCCTCCATCTCTCAGTCCATCCATCTGTCTTCCTCTTAGCCTCTCTCTCTCTCTCTCTCTTACTCTCCCTGCCTGTCGCTCTGTCACTCAGTCTCAGTCCTGCTGCCTGTCTCTCTCTCTCTCTCTCTCTCTCTGTTCGTCTCTCTCTTTCTCTGGGNGTTCTTATGTGTAAAAGAGACAAAAAAATATGGGGAGAACAATAATATATCATGTTAAGGGAAATCAATACGAGTATAGGGAGCACCGGTTAGTTTACTTCCTCTTTGGGCAGAGATGTTTGACAGTCGAACGTCGTCCAACTTTGTGGACTGAACGGCCACAATGGGTTTGATTTGTATGAGCTACTTTACCGAGCTACAATCTTCTGGCAAGTATTTGGCAACATAATAGCACGCATAGACAGAATGTAACATACCTGTTAACCGTTTGATTTTTATTTAGTTTATTTACATAATTAATATCCAGCTATTTGTACTTGGATGTCAGATATAGTCTGA
>NTHP01000122.1:1291259-1320203 GCA_003416845.1 Oplegnathus fasciatus | reverse complement strand
AATTAATAAATGGCCACATAAATAATTAATTTGTTTTCATGAATTTAATTAATAAATGGCCACATATACATAATTAATTTGTTTTAATAAATGTAATTAATAACATATACATAATTAATTTGTTTTCATGAATTTAATTAATAAATGTTACCATATACATAATTAATTTGTTTTAATAAATGTAATTAATAACATATACATAATGAATTTGTTTTCATGAATTTAATTAATAAATGNAATAGAGTTTTATTCTTCACAGACATAAAACCCGAGCCAGTTCCCGGACAGCTGACTGACGTTCCTCTGTCTGTGCACTGCCCTATATTGTCCAAGTGCCCATGCCCTCATTGGTGGAGAAACCTGAGCCTCTCCACCTATTTCTTAAAAATGATCATCTATCACTAGGTAAATAATGGTATAATTTCTCCCAACTTTGGGATGATGCAACCCTCTTTCTGGCACATCCAGGCATATCTCTGATTCCAGTATGTTTGGGGATTTTCCACTCTAGGGCATATCTGGACATGTTTGTGACGCAGTTATTTTTCAGGCTCTTTCAGACTGTATTTTTTAAAAACTTTATGATCTTTTTATGTTGCATGCTAAAACATAATCTTCACACTTTATATGTTAGATATACATACGATCAGGTACTGTTAATTATTTGTTTATATATATATAAGCACTTCAGCAAATCATAGTTTTGCTTCAACAGTTGCCAGTGTGACACGTCGGAATCGTGCGTGTACAGTCCCGCAGACTGTATGCATTGCCTTGCAGTACTTTGGTCATTTCATTTTTTTCCTAAGCAACATCAGTCATTTGACTGAGCTTTTATATCCAGATATCATCCTACAACAGAGACGGGGGGGANCAGCCTACACTTCCTGGTTCAGTTCATTCATTAACTCTGCCATGCCCCCGCTCCACTCTGCTCCAGGACAATCACACACACCTGCTACTTACCTGCACACACACCTGATTCCCATTGAGTGAGTTTCTGTATACTGCTGTTTGCCCGTAGAGGAACGTTGAGTTTTTTGCCTGTGCCGTTTCCTGTTGTCGATTCCTGCCTGCCTATATCTTTGCCTGTGGTGGATATTAAAGGAGATTAAGAACTGTATCCTGTGAGTTGTGTGTTGCATCTGGGTCTACCTCCGGTCCATTACATTACAATCTGGCCAGACATGGACCCAGCACACACAGCGTCACCACAGAATCGCTTTGAGCGGATTGAGGAAACACTCCAACAGCAGCAGGAGTGCATGACCACCGCCTTCGCTGACACTCACCGGAGTGTGTCCACCCTGGAGCACACGATGACTGCATTAGCCACCCAGGTGCAGCAGTTAGCCGCCATGCTAACCCAACAGACAGCCACAGCATCGGCGGCCGCTCCTCAGCCACCAGTGTCTGAGCCCTCACCACCCAGAGACTCTCCTGAACCCCGGGTGGGAGCGCCAGAGCGCTATGCCGGAGATCCTGAAGGCTGTGGGCCCTTTCTCACAAACTGTTCTATCCTGTTTGCTCTGCAGCCTCACACCTTCACCACAGAGGAGGCAAAGGTGGCTTTCACCATTAACCACCTGACAGGCAGAGCTCGGCTCTGGGGAACAGTTGAATGGGATCAAGGGACACCAGCCTGTTCTTCTTTTCGGGCTTTCTCGGAGGAGCTTTGCAAAGTTTTCAGCATGGGTGCTTAAAGTTCTGATGCAGGGTGAGGACTTTTTCACCTGCGTCAGGGGGTCGGACTGTGTCTGACTATTCCATAGACTTTTGTACTCAGGCTCGCTGGAGTAATTGGGATATGTCTGCTTTGTGTGATGCTTTCTTACAGGGACTAGCTGGTTATGTCAAGGACAAGATGGTTTCTTATGAACTGCCAGCCACGCTCGGTGGGATCATTGGGCTAGCCACCCAGGTCGACCATCGAATCCAGGCTCGGAGACGGGGAAGATGTCAGGGGGCCCCCAGACATCATGCCTGGGCCTGTCCCCGGGTAACTGCTGCTTCAGCCAGCCCAGCCAAACCAGCCGAGCAACCACCGGAGGGGGTCGAGCCAATGCAATTGGGATGTTCCCACCTGTCTCCAGAGGAACGTCAGCGCCGGCGCCTGAACGACCTCTGCCTCTACTGTGGCCAGGGCGGCCATTTCCTCGCCAGTTGTCCAGTAAAAGTCAGGGCTCATCAGTAAGTGGAGGAGTTCTGATGAGCCGCACCCCGACCAAACTTTTCCCCACCCGAAGATCACTGATCCACGCCCGTTTCCTGCTGCCTGGTAGGGCTCTCACACTTGCCTGTTTTATTGACTCTGGGGCTGACGTCAGTATCAGGGACTAGAAACTCATCACCCAGCTGGAGCTGGGCCGAATCCCCCTGCCCCAGCCAGTACCGGCCAGTGCCCTGGATGGCCATCTGCTGGGGATTGTCACTCACCAGACCACCCCAGTTCATATGCTGATTTCCGGCAACCACCACGAGACGCTGCAGTTCCACATTCTTCCATTGCCCCTGTAGCCATTGGTCCTGGGTCACGCCTGGCTCCTCTGCCATAACCCCCACATCGATTGGTCCACAGGGGCCATCCTGGGGTGGAGCTCCTCATGTCACCATTGCCTCAAGCAAGCCTCCATGCCCCAGTCTTCGCCAGTCTCCAGTTCTGCTCCTGACCTGTCTTCGGTGCCGGCCGAATACCATGATTTCAGGAGGTGTTCAGCAAGGCCAAAGCGACATCTCTGCCACCTCATAGACCCTATGACTGCGCCATTGACCTGCAACCTGGTACCTCTCCTCCCAAGGGGCGCCTGTTCTCCCTGTCAGCCCTGGAAAAGGAAGCCATGGTACATCAATGACTCCCTGGCTGCTGGTATCATCCGCCCGTCTTCATCACCTGCTGGGGCTGGTTTCTTCTTTGTTGAGAAAAAGGACAAGTCACTGAGGGGCCTCAACGACATTGACTACCGGGGCCTCAACGACATCACAGTGAAGAACCGATATCCTCTTCCCCTCATCTCATTTGCTTTTGAACTGCTCCAAGGGGCTACCATCTTCACAAAGCTCGACCTACGCAATGCCTACCACTTGGTCCGGATTCGTGAGGGGAACGAATGGAAGACAGGCTTCAACACCCTGGAGGACCAGCCCGGCCCCAGTACCTGTCCCCCTGGTTGCCTGTTTGTCCCCCAAGCTCTGAGGGGGGACGTCCTCAAGTGGGCCCATGACTCCCGCCTCTCCTGTCACCCCGGCATCCAGAGGACGAAAGACGTCGTCCAACAGCGGTTCTGGTGGGCCACGTTGGATGAAGACACCCGGGGTTACGTCAACGCCTGCCCGGTTTGTAACCAACACAAGCCATCTCATCAGGCTCCTGCCGGACTCCTGCAACCCCTGCCTGTGCCTCATCACCCATGGTCCCACATTTCCCTGGACTTTGTCACCGGTTTGCCACCGTCAGACAACAACACCACCATCTTGATGGTGGTAGACCGGTTCAGTAAGATGGCACATTTCATCCCTCTCCCAAAGCTGCTATCTGCCAAGGAGATGGTCATGGTCATCCTCCAGCACGTGTTCTGGCTCCATGGTCTACCTGTTGATGTGGTCTCCAACCGAGGCCCCCAGTTCGCATCTGTTTTTTGGAAGGAGTTCTGCAAGGTGCTGGGGTTCTGTCACAGCCTGCACTTCCTGGTTCAGTTAATTCATTAACTCTGCCATGCCCCCGCTCCACTCTGCTCCACTGCAATCAGGACAATCATACACACCTGCTACTTACCTGCACACACACCTGATTCCCATTGAGCGAGTTTCTGTATACTGCTGTTTGCCCGTGGAGGAACGTTGAGTTTTTTGCCTGTTGTCGATTCCTGACTACCTGTATCTTTGCCTGTGGTGGATATTAAAAGAGATCAAGAACTGTATCCTGTGAGTTGTGTGTTGCATCTGGGTCTTCCTCCGGTCTGTTACAATAAGAATACATCTAAGCAACACATTAATTTAATGGAATACACAAATGTAATTAATCACATCTTCTCGTGCCCTAATGATGGGCAGTGATATTATAAGCCTTTTAATTTATGCACTCACACAGTCTGCTGTCCTTCCTGCATTTGGCAGCTGCAACTGTGCTGCTTTTAGCTGGATTATATCTTTCACTTCTTCGTATTTGTCTAATATTATAGTTTGCTCTTTGTTTGTATGCTGCTCTGCTGCCAGTAGACTTGTCCATGATTTTGACTGGTCATATGCTGCAAACACTGCCCCTTTTATGTGAACGCGCTCATAGCTAGATTGGGAAACCCTAGGTTGACATACCGAGTTGATAACCAGCATCGTAGGACCACTTAGCGGGATTGCCTTTGTTAGGTTAAGTGAAACTAGATAACAAAAAAGAAGAGGCCGTTGGTGTTGTGAGTCCAGTCCAGTTTTTATTGATTTGAACACCAAGGTATCTGTACGAGTCCACCCTCTCCACTTTTTCTCCCTGGATGATAGGGGGGCTCTGGTAGTTGACCACTAGCTCTCTCTTCTCTTGCTAATATTGAGCTTCAGGTGATTGTTATTGCATCATGTGATAAAGCTCTCTATCAGTCCTCTGTACTCATTGTCATTGTTGATGCAACAATGGAGGAGTCATCAGAAAACTTTTGGAGGTGGCAGGAATCAGAGTTAAAACGGAAGTCTGAGGTGTAGAGTGTGAAGAGGAATGGTACCAGAACAGTTCTTTGAGATGCGCTGGTGTTGCCAATCACAACCTCAGAGGCCCAGCCATCCACTCTGACATACTGTGGTCGGCCAGTGAGGTAGTCCATGATCCAGGATGCAGTGTCAGGGTGCAGTTGCATCGCCAGAAGCTTTTCCCCTAAGAGGCAGAGCTGGATGGTGTTGAAAGCACTGGAGAAGTCAAAGAGCATGACTCTCACAGTGCTGCCCTGCTTCTCCAGGTGCGAGAGGGCTCTGTGAGTCAGGAAGATGACGGCATCCTCCACTCTGATGTTTGGTTGGTATGCAAACTGCAGTGGGTCCAGGAAAGCAGTTAGCAGGGTCCTCAGGTGCTACAGAACCAGCCTTACAAAGGTCTTCATGACATGTGACGTAAGTGCCACAGGTCTGTAGTCATTGAGCGTGCTGAGACGTCCTTTCTTTGGCACTGGAGTGATGCAGGAGGTCTTCTATAGTTTAGGCACCTTCCCCAACCTCAAGGGAAGATTGCTGCTGCAAGCTGCCCAGCACACGGTTTAAGTGACTTTTGGGATAATAGTTTTACATCAAATGGGTGGTGGTGTAACTCATCAGGCTAATAGTGTGCTCAACCCCCTTTAACTCAAGGAAACAAATAGAACGTCTCAAAAAGAAATAGATTAAAATATAGACTTGATTGTGAGTAAATTTCCTTATTACACACTTGCAATAAAACAAATAACCCATAAACAAATAAAAATACAGAAAATACATAAAAACGGTACTTGTGAAAACAAAATCCATCGTGATTAAACTGTAATTGTTTTCTAATAGATTACAAGGTAGGGCTCAACAATATGTAGTGTCACCATCAGTAGTAGGAGGGATGTGCTGTGTATTCAAAAGATGCATAATTGGGTAACTGAAATCTGTCCAGTTATCCTTCTTTCATCCATTCTCTTAATTGTGTTTTTTTATAATAAGCACAGTACACAAATAATACTGTGTTGATGGAGACCTTTAGTCAAGATTCATGGGTAAATATTAAAGGGATGCAATGCCAGGATTGGGCAATGACACAATTTAACATACTTAAAAAAATACATAAAAGCACTCTTATCATAGCAAGAGTGACAAATTTGTCAAAACAGAGCTTTTGACAGTAGATGTTTGTCCACAAACCATGTTCCATGGTTTACAATATTGTTCAGCCCTACCATCAAAGGCTTTTCACATTGTGGTTAGACCAAGGCTAATACCCCATTAGCTTATGGCTTCTATCAACTGTAGCCCTGCGCTGATAGTCATGTCAAAATTGTCATTTCAATCAGTTTACTGAGCCTCACTGAAATGCAGGGTTTTCCTTGACTTTTAAGGAACATGGGGTTAGAGTCACTTGTGTGACTTCAGGTTACAAGACTGGCATGGGAACAAATCTTTTGACAAGGCTCATTTAACCAAGTCATGTGTTGGGGGCATTCTGAAGACAATACCTTCAGCTTGGATTTCACAGTCTGAAATTTGAACATATAGTATACAGTATATATGCCAGCTTTTCAAAGGGAAAGTTAGCCCAGGCTAAGTATACACATGTGAAAAACCTTTAATATACCTACCACCTGAAACCCCACACTAATGATTACTATTTAAAAATAAATAAATTAAATTAGTTCAGATGCATGTAGCAACTGAACTAACTGACAAGTTTTCCCCCTTCATCTAAGTCATTTATCTGTTGGAAAACAGATAAGGGGGGAAAGGCAAGGATGAAATGAAAAATGAATAAATGAAATAAAATAAAAAATATAAATTGTGATGAAATACAAAATAAATATACATTGTTTGGATCACATAAGGTAGAGGTCAGTAATAAAAAACAACAACTAAATAAACTGGTGTCCAGTCTCTCCATGGGTCAGTAGTGTATTCTGTCATGCTACTGTTTGTTGAATCTGTCCATTTTTGGCACAAACCAAGACTGAGCACAGTGTCAGTGTGAAGATGTAAAGGGCTGTAACATTATGACCTTTGACCTTTCCAGTGGCTGTAGAACTGCTGCTTCCAGTTGTCTGGTCAGCATTTGGTGTGAGGACAACATCACAGTAGTGACATGGAGGAGAGGCCTTAAAAAGAAAAGCAGTGAAAAACTTAATTCCTGACATTCCTGTAGTTGTTAATGCAAATAGCACGCACAAACAGTAATGCCAACAATATTTTTGTTAGTTGTTTGGTTCCCTGCAGCAGTACACATGATCACTTGCCAAAGGATCAACAGTAGTTAGGCTCTCCTGAACTGAACTGTGTACAGCAATGGATGCACAGATGGTGATGTTGAGGTAGGAGCATGGAGCTGGTCCTGACGAGAGAAAACAGAAAGTTGTTGTAATAAACTGAAGACTATGAAACAAAACATATTCAAGAGTTACATAACACACAATAATTAAATACCTTGAACACTGCTGCAGGGCAGAAAAACTTTTTCTGTCCAGTGCCATTTCACACAGAGAAGTTTTGGAAGGCTGCATGATGTCCAGCTTCTTTTACATGCTCTCTGTGCAGTCCTGAGTGTCTCCACTGTGAAGTGGAGGATCACAGTGGAGGAAGACCTGAAGGGAGAAGTTGATGTAAATGACAATGTTAGACTCCTACCTGTAACATTAAAGCCAAGAGCAACAACAGTGTCATCAAAACTGTTGGATTAATACAAGGTGAATACATGAATGAATACAAACAAAACATTAAAAAGCACATTTGAAGTTTTGATGTCTCTGTAGCGTCCAGCAGTGATTGGTCCATTATTGATTGACAGTTAAGATGGTGTTGAAGCATCTGGTCTGTTGGTTGTTATGAGCTGATCCAGAGATAAAATTTTATCTCATCCTCTGCTTCGAAGAATGACTGGGACTATCAGGAAGTAGAACATGTCTGTGGTCCAGTAGTAATGGGTCTGCTGTAGATTGACAGTTTAGCTTCTGTGGCAGGCAGCATGATGTCTTGATTGCTATGAGTTGATCCTGACAGGGCTGAAGAAGGTGAGGCCAAGGCTGGCAGGTGTCGTCACAGAGGACACAGGAGAACTGTGTCTCCCGTCCAGGGAAAAGTAAACTTACATGAGTTACAGTCTCCGGCAAGGCCACCTGCCCTGCTAGAGAGCGTAGTGGGAAACTTGGGTGGGATGGAAATGTGGGGTTTCAGCTGGTAGGTATCAATACACCAGAAAAGTATGTGTTACATCTAGAACACATACTTTCTGATGTATTTGTGCTACAGTAAATGTTTGTGTACACTGGTGTATACAGCTGCTGAAAGAGTTTTGCCCTGTCCATTTATCAACCCTGACTGAGACTCACCCACCCACTGATAAATGCACAGGCCAAAACATGGAAATATACCTCATAATAATATGGTCACCTGAAAAAAATATGACCTGTTATGTAATCCAATACTCTCAAAATTTAAGATTACCACACAAAATTTCATTCTACATACTAAAAAAAGCCAAACAATATGTTATGTAACTACATAATTAGCTTCCCTTTACATGGACTGTTAAATAAACCAAGTCCAGCAACAATGTGGTTACCCAAAAATGACAACATGATGCTCAGTGGACTTTTGTCTTACCTGCCATTTTTAAGACCCGATAGAGGAACTTAAAACAGAAAACATGATTGTGACAACTGATGTGTTATCACCGTACTAGAATGGAGACATTAATGTGGTCAAGACATTAAAATGGGGTCCAGCAGTGTGTTATTCTCTCAGCAACAAAAAAGCCTTGCAGGTCAGTTTCTATAAGGCACATTGCAACAGTCAAAAACAAGTTTTCAGTTGGGGATCCTCTGTTCCACCCCCCCTCCCTCCCAGCCTCAGAGAGACTGGGTCAGCCTGGCTGGGTGTTGACGCCAGGCTGCACAGAGGATACCCCTACTCTGGATAATTGTGGGCTATTTGTAATTTAAGTAAGTGGTCTGTCACATTCTCTGCATCATTGTCAGTAAACATAGTCATCACAATATACTTTTTTCGATTTTAGCATTGCACCTTTCAATAATTTAGTCTTTTAAATCAAACTGTGTTATTAGTACACACTCACTTTTGTTCTTCTCAATTAGTCTATACTTTGTGGCATGTTGTATGAAAACAAACTGATATGCTGTACATTTTTTTTGCCCAAAGTTTGAATAAACTATTTTCACTGCACTGAAAATATTAGTTTCAGTCCTTTTGCATTTTTCTTTATTTTCAAAACTAGAGGACATTACACAGTGACAGGATCGTGATAACTGTAATAGGTTTTCATTACACCACAGTAGAGACATTGAGATTCTTGTTGACGACGCCACAGACAATGATGGGGTGACAATCCATGATCTCCAATGAGTCCAAAGGCTTTCCAGGTTTGACAGGAATGATCTCACACTGTAGTCTGGAGGTCTGTATACAGCTGCAATCAATGCACTCACTGGGGCTACAACCTTCAGAGCCAAAAACTCAAGGTCAGTTACATTGTCTACATACTGTTTTTCAAGCACTTGAAAGTGTTTTTTCACATATACAGCAACTCCACCACCACCTCTGTTGGCCATTTGAGGAAAATTTGTGTAAGACATGTGTCTGTTGCGTTTGAACATACTGTAGCCCTTGAAACGGAGACTGTCTGCAACAAAGGAGCCTTGTAGGTGAGTTTCTGTGAGACACAAAACATCTGCAAGACACAGTTCATGGTGACTCTTGATGTTGTTGACATGAGATGGCAACTCTTCTGTGTTATGGTGAACAATGGTCAGAGTGTCATATATGTTCAATGTTTGTTTGATATGAAGAAGAGGTATCATGTGGTCCAAGTTGACTTGTCTCATGGTCTCTAGGGCTAAAGTGGTTTCTGGGTTGGCATATATTTTACTCTCATCCATATCCAGTAGGTGCAGTCCACTGAGAGAGGTCACTCTACTGACAGCCACATAAGCCTTGCCAGGTTCAAAAATGTGTTTTAGTGAGACTACAGCTGATGTCCTTGTCATACCTTGAACCTTATGTATTGTACAAGCAAAGGCAAGTTTAATAGGAAACTGTCTGCGTACCACTCCTTTCTGTTTCAGATTCTCCTCTGCTCTCTCAATGTACCCTAGATTGTCAGGTCCTCCTGGTGTTCTATTACGGTAATTCCTTCCAGCTGTTTCATCATCCATCTTGAGCCCAAGCATAGTGACATATGCAAAACCATGTTGTTCAGAGGTTAGCACCCTGACCAGTGTAGCAAACGATCCATTCACCAGTCCTTGAGACACGTCTATGTTTCTGGTGAGCATGGCACGAGCACCCTCAGCAACATTTAGTGTATCTGGTAACTAATTTATACCTCCTTTAAAGGGTTTGGCTTGTCGTGTCATTCTCCCAGAGTGTGGGTCCTTTCTATAGTCATCTGTATCAATGTTGGTGACATGAGAATGGAACAGAGCTAATGTTGTAGAGTTGTGTGAATCTACTTATTTATTAGTTGCAAAAATGTGCAGGACATCAGTTGGACAAAGTGCTGGTTCAGTGACGGCCTGTGACAGTAAAGCTCTGTCTGCTTCAGACAACTTATCTGACTTTTCTGTAACACGGATCCGGTTCAACATCTCCGCAAACACGGGTGCACCTTCTACCCATATGAGGCAGTGTATGTGTGGGCTTCCTCTGTGCTGAAACTCCACTCGGTAAAAGTAGTCAACAACTTTGCTAAGGGGTTCTGCAGGAGACAAGATTAAATCTCTGTATAAGGCCTCAACACATTTATCAAACATACGCATTGTTGTCACAGGATTGCTTCGCAATATGTCACACTTTGTGGACCAGTCGAGCTCATCAAAATTAACTTCCTCACCCTGCTGAATTTTTATTGCCTCAATCACCTCAGGCCAACGCATTTCAGCTGCAGAGAATGTACAAAAGAATGTAGGAGTTCCAAACTGTCTGATCATGGCAAAACAATCTCTTTTTGTTTTCTCCCAATAGGCTGGTGTTCCTCTTAGCTGCTGCATGAATCTGACTGCATCTTTATTTTGCACCAGTCTCTCAACCTTGTGTCTGTCTTGCAACATTCCTGATGTTATTTTGTGTCCATCTCTGGTCAAAGGTTTCTCTTTACATAACTGTATTGTCATGCTGGAAGTGGCCAAGTGTACTTTTAGTCACAAATTGTGCAAAGAACAAGTAGTTTGTGTCTCTGGCAAATCGATCAACACCAAAAAGCCTTGTTTTGAAATAACTACTGGATGTTAACTTAATAGGTCTGTTTTCATCCAGTGTGTTTTGACCAGTGGGAAACTGAACAGGGAAAGCCATGGCCTCCAGTTTAGGTGTTCTGAAAAAGCTGACTGGACTATTTCTTTCTGCAGGAGCGACAGAGTAGATTCCTTCACTAAAACATAATATCTCTGAAACATCACATAGCTGAAGGCATGATTCTAGAGCAAGACCACCATTAGGCATGTCACCTTCCTGTTCTGGATCATCTCTCTGCTCCTGTGGTTGGACATCACAAAGCAGCATGTCATCATTTCGTTGCTCATTTTCAGGATCATTTTCTGCCTCATACAGTGCATTAATCTCACACCTGTCAATTTGCATCAAATCATCTTAATCATAATCATCATCCTTCATGTTTTCATCCACATCATCATCATCATCATCATCTTCCTCATCAGGAAGTGTTACATAACTCAGCCTCATCTCTGATAGTTATGTCCTCACACTGTGAGTGAATGTGTTTGAGTTTATGTAGCGCCTGCACCAGTTTAGACCAGGTAACAGTCTGGAACAGCTGATGACCTCTGTAGCACAGTCATCTCTTCAGTTTTACTCTCATGACCTGAGACTCACTTCTCAGTCTGGGTAGAGCAGCCACGGTATCTTGGACCTCGGAGGGTACACACACAACATTTCAGGAGTGATTTTGGCAAATGTTATGCACTTGGCTTTGAGATGTCTCTCCAATATGCTGAGATCATGCAGTTCAGGTGGAATGTCAGCAAGCTCCAAATTGTTAGCTACAGTGAGGGTTGGCATGGCTTCATTTTTAAGATGATTATGGCAGGTGTAACAAATCCACTCTCTCCTCCTCTCATTAGGCACCTTGCACTGTTCATTTCTGCATTCATCGTCACAAACATGAACATACTTTCCTGTCAGGCATGCTGTAACCACATCTTTATTTTTAACATAATTTGACCTTGTGCAGGGCCGTACTTGATTTGGAAATGATGCTTTATGACAGACAGTGCACACATAAGTGGGACCAGCCTTTATTTGTGATCTGAAAACAGATATGGCCTCTTTGATCAAAGAGTTGTCACTCTCACATGCTGGTCTATTTATCCATCTGTATTTCCTTTTTAACTTAATTGCACATCTCATGTTATGTAGACTCCTAAATGCAAGATTGTTTTTATACCTGTCTCGCATTCGTTGTATCATCGGTTGTCTGTGTCTTGGTCATGTGCATATCGCTGAGTGATATAAGATCGCTGCCTGTGCCTGAAGTCAGAATTGTCTTTTTATCGGTTGATAATGTAGTCTTTTTGTCTCTTTCTGAATTCAACATGGTCTTTGTATCGGTTGATAATGTACTGGTTTTTTTTCTGTTTATGTTCAGCATTGTCTCTGTAACAGTTTTTCATATACTGGTTGTGCCTCTTCCTGACATCAACATCTTCTTTGTATCGGTTGGTAATGTACTGTTGTTTTTTCTGTTTATGTTCAGCATTGTCTCTGTAACAGTTTTTCATACTTTTTTTTGCCTCATCCTCAAGTTGACATTTTCTCTGTATCAGGTTTTTATATTGTTTCTTTTCTTTTGTTGTAATTCAGAATTGTTTAGATAGTGGTTGGTACTGTAGTCTCGCTTTCCTTATCTGAGATCTTCATGAGAATATTTCCTGCCTGAGTATGTTTTTTTCTTTGCTTTGTATGTTTCATTTGAACTGTACTTTTCCCTTTCTTTCCTCTTTTGATTCTCCTTTCTTTGTGGTACCTTTTCAGAGAGCAATAGTCTACTCTTAAATTTTCTCCTTTGCTGTTTACTAAGTTTTGACAATTTACAAGAGACGTCATTTGTCAATGTAGCTGATAACTTTGATTCACTGTGAGGAGCATCATGTGATGTGAAAGAATTCAAGCTGAATTGGCTCGATGGTTCTGGTCCAGTTTGCGTATCAGGAAATATGACATGAACCTCTTGTTGTCTCACAGATGATATAGAAGTGATGTTAGTGGACACTCCCTGTAATATGTTATCAAAGACATTGTGTTTGTTGGCTCGATGGTTCTGGTTCAGTTTCCATATCAGTGCATACTTCATGTAAAATGTTATTAGAGAGATCAGTCACAACAGTGTTTACCTTTATAAAACTCCACAGGCTTCGACTCATAGTTACAGGAGGACTGTGTGCCTAACATCCTGTGATACTTTAGGAGCCTGTCAATCATATCACTGAGATGTGTGAATGTCAGCATGACAGCAGTACCACGAGGGCGTGAACCTAAGGGTAATGGCAAACCATTGGCTGTTCTGGAGTGTGGATCAAAGAAACCATATCTGCCTGACCTGGTTCTGAACACTGCAATACACAAATGTGTCATCAACAGCAATGCATACTGCACATCTGACAACAAGCAAAGCTGTCTACCCCTCCAGGTAAAGGTTCTCCTAATGTGCCGTACCTGGAAAGTTGTGTCATGTCCACATAATATATGTATCTGCGTGCAGGAATTTCATCAGGGAGTTCATTGGTAGTCAAATGGGTGTGTTTAGGAACCCTTTTCCTGGCCTCTTCATACATCACATTACCTTTATCCAAAACAAGGTCAAGGTCTGCTCTGGTGATGTTTTCATTCTCATGAAGGAATGCAAGAAAGGTTAGTGAGTTACAGATACAGCAGGATGCACGGACATTTTGTACAGGAGGCTGATCTCCCACATTTACACAATCTACATGAGAAGGCCCTACACATGGAGCATCACTGTCACGTACCCTCTTTACAATGTCAGCATAAGGTACCTGTGGTACACATGACGCATCACTTTGACCTCCCTGTTTTATACTTTAAGCATGAGACGCTGCAGACATCTTTCCTTCTCCACTGCTCTCAAGACCAACACATTCTGCTTCTTCAGTTGTTGTTACTTGGTAAATCTCATTCGACCTCTGCCAGCACACACTTGCAGCTTGGGACTTCTTACTCTTCCTTGGCATTATTGTTGTGCTCCAAAACCACAAATGTTTTACTTATTTTACTTAACTGTACACAAACAACCACTTAGGAAATGTTAAATTAACTCAGAAAACAGTTCAGGCTTATAAGTTTCAAAACTATTCAATTTATAATTATTTACTAAAGGAAAGGACTGCTAACTGTGGCCAAAAAAATAATTTTCCAAAAACTCCGTGTCAAGCCTGTGGAAATATATTTAAGGGTAAGTCTTAACACTATCAAGAGATCTGTATTAATGCTCAAATGTTATGGTATTTGTATATTTTAGTGTTTGTGATCCGAATAACTTGAATATCAAATTCAGTGACAGCAACCTAAATTCAATTCCTTAAACAGTCTTAATATATTCAGGTTTATATCTAAAAACCACAATCAAAGAATGCAATTGGTTGATTTATTATAGAATATGAAAGTTTAAACGACAACAAAGCACTATATACTTACTGACTGAAACAATGTGAGTGTGTCTATATACACTACTCACAAAAAGTTAGGGCTATTCTGCTTTCGGATGAAATTTCAGAATGCACCTAAAATGCACTATAACCTTTTCAGGTGAACTTAATTTGACCTTCTCTAAACTTTTGAATGCACATGTCCAACTGTTCAGTGTTTCAGTACTTATTGCATAACATGCTGTTCTCTAACAAGGTGATTAACCGCAAAAATCACAACAAGTGTCTGATCCATGAATCGACCACTAAATGTTCTGGTTCAATGACAATTTGTATTTAAACAGTCCTCTATATCATGCTGTTCACATTTGGACATCATGAGACCAAGACGACACCTAACAATCGATCAACAGTACCTGGCCATTGCGAGGCTTCAAACGGGATGTTCTCAGAGGAAAGTTGCCACTGAGCTTAGAGTGTCACAGAGTGTCATCAGCAGGTTGCAACAGAGACACAGAGAGACTGGAAGAGTCACAGAAAGGCACAGAAGTGGACGTCCTTTGGCCACATCCCATGCTGATGACGGCTTCATTGTGAACAGTGCCCTGTGGAACCGGATGGTGAATGCCACTCAACTCCAGGCACGTTTAAGGGAGGTGAGAGGCACTCAAGTGTCACGTCAGACCATTTGAAACCGCTTACATCAGCATGGTCTGCGTGNGCTGTCGGAGACGTCAAGGAGAACGCTATGCATCAGCCACTGTTGTCACCAGACGAGCCTTTGGAGGTGGTGGTGTTATAGTCTGGGAAGGTGTGTCTAGTCAATACAGAACTGCCCTACACCTTGTGAATGGTACTGTGACAAGCCGATACTACCTGAATAACATCATTAATCCAGTCATTGTGCCTCTGCATGAGCAACACAGGCCTGATTTCATCTTCATGGACAACAATGCCCCAGCTCATCGAGGTCACATCATCAGGGAATGGCTGCTGGAGGCTGGGGTACCTCAAATGTAGTGGCCTGTATTTTCTCCAGACCTGAATCCCATAGAAAACCTATGGGATCAGCTGAGTCGTCGTGTAGAGGGTCGTAACCCCGCACCCCAGAACCTCAATGACCTGAGGGCAGTCCTTCAAGAAGAGTGGAATGCCATGCCTCAGCAGACAATAAGTTGACTTGTGAACAGCATGAGACGTCATTGTCAAGCTGTAATTGATGCTTAAGGACACATGACAAGTTATTGAGACATTGACATTTTTTGTTGTGGTATACCCACCACTGTTGTTAGCTTTTGTTTCAATAGATTGTTTGAGATGAAGAAATTACCATTGCATGCTTCTACTTAAATGCCCTACTTTCATGATATAATATCACTGTAACATGAACTTTTTACATTTTCCATAATTTCACCCGAAAGTCAAATATCCCTAACTTTTTGTGAGTAGTGCATGTAGTACAATTGTGTATATGTATATGTGGTGTTACTTTTACGCTTATTCACACTAGCTGAGTAAACAAAAACTGACTATGTGCAGTCAAATGTGAAGATATCTGCAATCAAAACAAACCTTTGGGTATAAACCTACAGAGCTCCACACCAACAAAGTTCAGGAACTTATGTATGTATGTAACTCTTATGTATAGTGTTTCACAAGAATACTATTATCTTTAATTATGGACTTTGTTACAACAAATTATGCATTTAGAAATATACAAGTTTACATTTTTTATTATAATTTGTCTTTGCAGTCCAATGTTTGTGATAAAAGTGTATTTTTTGTTAATTACAACTAAAATAATGGGGAATGTAATGGTGTTTTTCTATTTTCAATGTGTAAAAAGAGCTATATTATTCCATTTACTGCAAATTGGAAAGATGAAAAGATCTGTGGGACAGAGGATGGGTAGACTAGAGAGACTAGATCAGGTACTTGTAACTGAAAGCAAGAGAGGGATCAGAGGAGAGACAGAGAGCGTAAGAGAAGAGAGACTCTCTGAGTTGTTGAAAAAGTCAGGTACTTGTTAACCTGTGGGACCAAAGCAGGGCAACCAAAAATCAGGCTTTTAGAAAGTTTGTTTCATCAAGGTTTGTTTCACCAAAGTTTGTTCATCAAGGTTTGTTTCATCAAAGTTTGTTCATCAAGGTTTGTTTCATCAAAGGTTGTTCATCAAGGTTTTGTCATCAAGGCTTTTTCATCAAGCTTTTCAAAAAATCAGAGAGAGCGGGGACAGAATTAGAGGGATAGAAAGATAGAATGTCCAAAATTAAAGAAAGAGCTCAATAGATGGGACAGGAGAGACAGAGGATGCCATAATTAAGATAGAGTGGATACAAGGAATAGGATAGATGTCACTTGAATACTAAAAACTAATAATAATACTAAAATGATAATAGTAAAAAAAAAAAGAATGCCTATTACTGCAGCTACCTGTGGTTCTACCTCTGGCAACACCCAGTCAGTGATGTCAAAACATGTGTTTTGTAAATGACTTAACAATGTTTGAAAGGCACAATGAAATGGTCTCTTTTACTTCATTTATATTTATGCTATTCCCATTATCGGGGTGTACACACAGCACTGTGTACTGTGCAGACATTACATATGTTTTTTTACATATGTTCTTTTTAAAATTCTATTAACAATTTCACTTAAGATTTTCATGTACTTACCAACACAGATGTACACTGAACAAAAATATAAATGCAACACTTTTGTTTTCACTCCCATTTTTCATGAATTGAAATAAAAAAATCCAAGACTTTTTGTACTTTCACAATAGATATATTTCTCTCAAATTTTGTTCACGAATTTGTTTAAATCTTGTCATGGTCCTGGGTCATGCCTCCAATCATCTCCCTAGTGTTTCCTAGTGTTTCCCCCTCCCTGTGTTCTCTGTGATCCTGTTTGTCTCTCTCGTTGTGTTCTGTGTTGTCTGTTATGTCTTGTTCCCTGCTCTAGTCTTGTCTTTGTCTGTTTTCAGTTTAGTTATGCACATTTCCTGTTTTATTTTGTATACTTACCTCTCCTCTCATGTCAGACACTTTACTTCCTGATCTTGTGTGTTTCCTGCCTGTTTGATTACCTGTTCTGCCCCAATTAGTTTCACCTGTCCCTCGTTAGTCTCCTCACCTGTCTCCACTTCCATCAGCCACACTATATATATCAGTCCCCCTGGGATGACTTTGGGGTTATGAAGGAGGATTTTTTGAATGAGGAGCCCAACTTCCTGAAAATACTGAGTGAGTTGCCCATATGTTGGCATTCAACTGATGGAAGCTTTATCCTGCCACTCCAGCCTCCTCTGCTCCCAAGTCCCAGCCCCAGGTTTCCTGCTTCCTGTCTTCACCTCAGCCTGTATCCCAGCCTGCTAGCAACCAGACCCCTAGCTTCCTGCCTGATCCTCGGCCTGCTAGCAACCAGCCTTCCAGCTACCAGCCTATGCCTCAGCCTGCTAGCACCCAGCCAGCTAGCACCCAGCCAGCTAGCCCCCAGTTTGCTTGCAACCAGCCATCACCTCAGCCTGCACTCCCGTCGCTTCGGCTTGGGTTTCTGGGCCTGCAGCCTGCCTGTTCTGAACCAGCGAGCCAGCAGTCTCCGTGGGAGGGTACTCGCCTGGCCATTTTCAGGGGGTTCCGTGGAGGCCACAGAGGGAGACGTGGCTTCATCATCAGTCATCAGTGCGCCAGTACCCCAGAGACTCCTGATTCTACGTCGGAAGTATGGCCAACACCAGCTCCTGGTTCCACGTCGGAGGTCTCTCGCATAGAGTACCAAATCCCTTTGCCATCAGTATCTTGTGAAGTATTAACTAAACTCCTCACAAAGCCAATTAGCCATGACCCAGGGGCTAAACCTAAAAGGGATAGGCGGCCCCGTGACTACTATGGGATTCATATGCCACAGCAGAAGGCATCTACACGATCCCATGGATCACGTAGATCTCACAGCAAGAGGACATATTGCACCAAGACAGCCTCTAGTCTCGCTACAAGGTCTCAAATTAGTAGGCATTCCAGGAGCAGCCATGCTTCTAATTTGAGTGATCTCCAAGTCAGCATTCTTGAGCGAAAGGAAAGGAGAGATGAGCTAGGGAGCTTAGAAGACACAGACAGGAGCTTAAGGAGCTTGATGAACAATGTCAATTGATTGATAAGAAAGCTAGAGCTGCTCAGCATAGGCAAGAAGATGCACACAAGGAGAGAGAGAGAATTGTCAGACAGGTTGACATGAACCAACACATTTGTATTAAAGAACAAGAGCTTGAGTCAGCCCAGCTTGTGTCTTGTGTCAGAATATGTGCGCAGAAAATTACTGGAGGAAGGGTGTGGACTAACGCTTGCCTGCACGTTGGAATTGGCCTCACAGTGTGAAAGAATTGAGGAACAGATCGCAGCTACATCTCTGAATGGAGAAAAGAGGGAGACAGAGACTGTCACACAAAAAGGAGGGAAGTACTTGAAAACAAGAGGAAAGATAAGGGATAATGAAGAGAGCAAAACTGAGAGAAAATGTTACAGATGTGGTTACACAGATCACATGGGAAAGGATACCAAATGCCCTGCACGTGGACAGACATGTCACAAGTGTAATGGAAAAGACCATTTCTCAAAAATGTGCCACACAAAAGGACCAAAGAAAAAAAATGTAAACATTGTTGAGGTAGAACAAAAAGGGTTTGCATTTATTGTAACAGAGGATGAAATGTCAGAGAGACTTACCTTTTGTGTGGGGGGAGGAGACTTGGAAATGTTTGGGGCAGACTGAAAGTAGAAAAGATAAAATGCTATTCATATATACCAAAAGAACAGAGTAATTTATACCCATATTCATCTAGTCAGTCACTGCCAGTCAAGGGGGCATTCAAGTGTGAAATCACAATTGGTAACAGGACTGATTAGGCAGAATTCATTGTGATTAAAGGCAATGGTGAACCATTCCTTGGGAAAAAGACAGCCATGAAGCTAGGAGAGCTGAAAATAGTTGAAAAGGTCTCAGCTGTTACGGACATTAAATACACACTCCAGCAGCAATACCTAAATGAGTTCAAAGGAGTGGGAAAGTGGGAACACCAAGCAGGTTAGCCTATACATCGACCCAAAGGTGAAACCTGTGGCCCAACCACTCAGACGCATACCATACAACCTCCGGGAGGCTGTGGAAAAAAAGATAAAAGAACTGATGGACATGGACATTGTGGAACGTCTCGAAGGCCCCACCCCCTGGGTAAACCCAGTGGTGGTACTCCCAAAACCTGACAAGGATATCAGGATGTGCCTGGACATGAGAAGGGCCAATGAGGCAATCGTGAGGGATTGGTACCCCATTCCTGCTGTGGATGAGATACCCCAAGGCATGAATGGCTCTGCTATATTTAGCAAGCTAGACCTGAAATGGGGCTACCATCAATTAGAACTGACCCCAGAGTCACAGGAGATAACTACATTCATGGTACACAACGGAGTATACAGATACAAGAGACTAATATTTGGTGTATTGTCAGCATTGAAGGTGTCGAGAACATCTCAGATGATGTGACAGCACACGCACCAGACCAGGAAACACATGACAAGTGCCTGCACGCCGTCATGAGGAGACTCTCAAAATGTGGACGCACACTGAATCCAGAAAAATGCCAGTTCAACATGGACAGACTGATATTCAGGGGGATACTTTTGTTACAGAAGGGTATTGGACCAACAGAAGAGAGAGTGAGAGCTGTAATAGAAGCTAGAGAACCAGAGATCGCTACAGGGGTGAGAAACTTCCTGGGACTTGTCGGTTACAGTAGTAGATTCATATCACAGTTTGCAACACTGTCAGAGTCGCTACGACGTCTGACACAAAAGGACACCCCATTCAACTTTGGACCAGAACAGAAACAAGCATTCCAAGCTTTAATGGAGGAGCTGGCCAGAGTTCCTACTTTGACAAGGAAGCACCAACCAAGGTGATAGCAGATGCAAGTCCTGTAAGTTTAGGAGCTGCGCTAGTGCAGGACCAGCAAGGAGAGATGGTACCTGTGTGCTATGTGAGCTGCAGCCTGACATACTGTGAGCTAAAGTACTCTCAGACTGAGCGTGAAGCCTTAGCTCTGGTGTGGGCTTGTGAGAGGCTACTTCCATATGTGTATGGCATGAAGATTGATCTAGTCACAGACCATAAACCATTGGAAGTTATATTTAGTCACCTATCTAAACCATGTGCATGCATAGAGCGATGGGTCCTCAGACTGCAGCCCTATAGCTTCAGAGTGGTACATGTACCTGGCAAACAGAACATAGCAGACCCACTGTCACAGCTGCTGGGGGATACGGCACAAAAGGAGATACACATACATGAATCAGAGGAGTATGTGAGATTTGTAGCAATGAGTGCTACACCCAAAGCACTAACTACCCGTGAGGTGGAGGAAGCCTCTGCCACTGATCCAGAACTAATGGAGGTACGCAAGGCAATCACAAATGGACACTTTGAGAACTGTAAACCATATGCACCAATTGTGAATGAACTTTGTGTAGTGGGATACATAGTTCTACGTGGAAATCGCATAGGCCTAGTGCTGCCACAAAATCTACAGGCACCAGCACTTATACTAGCTCATGAAGGATACTTGGTAATAGTGGGAACCAAACAACACCTCAGAACAAAGATTTGGTGGCCTGGCATGGATAAAGCAGCGGAGAGATATTCCTAGACATGTCATGGGTGTCAAATTGTAGCGAGACCTGACCCACCAGAACCACTGAGAACCACATCCCTATCAGATCGTCCCTGGCAGGATGTTGCCATAGATCTGCAAGGACCACTGCCAACCAATCACTCCATACTGGCAGTTGTAGATTACTACAGTCGCTACTATGAGTACGATGTTCTGACCTTTACAACCACAGAGAAAGTCCACAACAGTCTTGAGTCAGTCTTCAGCAGACATGGACTACCTGTCACTTGCAAATCAGACAATGGACCACTGTTCTGATTTATGCAGGGAATATTGTGAAAATAATGGAATCAAACACTTGAAGATGACACCACAATGGGCTCAAGCAAATGGAGAAGTTGAGCGACAAAATTCATCGCTGATGAAGAGAATAAAGATTGCTCAAGCAGAAGGACTAGATTGGAAATGTGAACTGAGAAAGTATGACTGTATACCGGAGCATAGAACATGCTACCACAGAGAAAAGCCCTGCTGGACTGCTCTTTTATTGAAAAATAAGGGGAAAATTACCAGACATCTGTGAATCAAGCACATCAGCACTGGAGGTACGTGATAGAGATGCAGAGCAAAAAGGAAAGGCAAAGATATATGCTGATGAACTAAGGGGAGCTCAGTATTCAAGGGTGGACAAAGGGGACAAGTTCACCACACCGTTCAAAGCAACACCACACAAAGTTGTGAGTAAAACAGGAAATCAAGTTGTGGTCAAATCTCCAACAGGAGGAACACTACACATGTGCCTAAGGACATACAAAGTACACAGGAGGAAACACCGGGAGATGAGGACAGTGTACTTGATGCAGACACACATGCACAGACTAATGTCACTCAGACGCCACACCGAGACTCTTAAATTTCAGACATGCTAATAGCCAGACCTCAGAAGGTCAAAAGGGCACCTGAAAGACTCTGTGATTTTGTGTTGAAGTGAACTGGATGTCATGTATTTGGTTAGAGAGGTCACGTGTCTAGTAAAAACAGGAAGAGTAAGAAAACGATTCAGCCAGGAAGCATGTTGTTGTATTATCCGCTGTTCAAACAATAAAGCAAGTAAACGCAGAAGCTCCATGTCGTGATTCAACTCTGGATGCACCTGGGCCCTGCCCCTTCCCCACCTCTGTTGAGTGTTATTTAGATAAAGAGTGGAGCAAGATGGACAAACAAAAAGAGAAAAACATAAAGGTGGTGCTGAAAAGTTAAGAGAGAAGAGGTTGAAGTCTTGAGGCTGATGCAGCCAAATGTTTTAAAATAATTAATATTCATTTGGTGCCGTTACCAGTCAGTCATCTCAGCTCGTGAGCCTGAAGGCACTGGGAGCAGAGAGAGCAGCCCAGTGAGACCAGTTCAACTGTTAGTCAAGGTTTAGCAGCTGAAGCGGTCAGACAGAAGACAACAGGGACAAAATAAGCAGGGTTTGGGTTTGGCTAGCTGGCTTACTGAAACATGTTCAACTTTTCATAAAGTCGATGCACTCGTCAGTGTCACTTCGTGAACCAACCAATCACAGCCTGGATGGGGCAGGACATTAAAAAAAGGTTGACATGCTGCAGCAAACTTTAGAAATGTTGAACTCATTGTTATGCGTGAATGGTTATAATTATTATCACTTAGTACTCTACTTCACACATTAGAGACTGACCATCAATGTAGACCATTTTTCTTCCACAAGGATTTAATGAAGGAACAAAACCTACAAAATGATAAATGCAGGTTGTGTATTTCATAAACTGCTGTATTGTCCAATTGGAATCAATATTATACTAGTGGTATATAGTATACTATTATATGAACTTAATATACTAACATTATATGATTAATATATTATTATTATTATTATTATTATTATACTAATATTATACTATTATATTAAAATTATACTTTTTATTTAATGTTATAATATTATACTGATATACTCATTATACTAATTAATCATCAAGGTTGACTGGGGGAGATAACCTCTGCCCCTCCAGCTGGAACCTCATGCCACCCTTTTGCCACCCCAGGTAAAACTTGTTAAAACCACAGGTTAAACTAATGTTGTGTGCACCACTGAAGCGCTGACATTACACTTTGAGAAAATACATTAAGCTGTTTAAATCACTTAACATTTCAGATTCTGGGTATGTTTTGGATAAATTCAGGCAGTGGTGCGTTGTTTTGTTTCCACTGCAACAAAGTATCCATCTGAATATTCAACTGATGTTATTCGCATCTCTGACCATGACCATTATATAAACTCATAGTATTGTTAAATCATCCAGGAGAATCTGTTCTAATATTAATTAACACTGGGGATATGATTGAAGTGACAGAACAAAATGTGTAGAATTAATTAAAAGCAAGAAGGATTAAATATAGAAAAACTGAAACCTCAAACTGTACTGCAATGTCTAGGTGCAAAATAAAATTCAGATTTGGTCATTAATTGATATCTGAATACAAACTGTGTGCAACCGCACTACTATCTGCCTCTACTATATACAGTACCTCACCCACTGTAATACATTTCTATATAGATTTAAATTGTTGCTTATAATGTCCGTTGACATATTTGATTCTGTTGTAGGTTGGAGGAACAGGAGAGGAGTAGGGCAGCACTTAAGGCCATGAATAAACTTTACAAGCTCTGAACAGAGTTGCAACAACATCTGCTGAGGACACTCAACTCATCAACAGCAAAATGCAGTGGTGAGGACAAATTTTTCCCTCATTCGCCTTGACCCCTGATTTGAATAAAAATGGAAATTGTCACATTTAATTTCTGACAAGGACTGATAATCAAGAATTATTTTAGCACATATAACGTTCTGTTTCACACAAGCTTTGCCCTAAATGATTTCATAGACATGACTACTAAATGTGAATGTGTCTACCCATGGTCTTACCTCTGATCCTAAATTCACCCTGTGAAGTTAAACACAAATGTTGTACTTATGGGTTAGTTGTAGGCTGATGTATGTTAGAATGTGTGTGTGTGTGTGTGTGTGTGTGTGTGTGTGTGTGTGTGTGTGTCAGAGAGAGAGACAGGGGGGATGGGTGATTGGAGTTGGGTTAAACAAGAGAGGAAGTAAGAGGAAATGAGAACTGTTACGTACTGCTGCCAATCTTTTATTATAATGCTTATAGTGGCATATCTTTGTTAAATATTTTTTTTGTCATTCTGTTAAGTCCTTGAAGTTCTTTAAATCTTTTTGTCTTGTAAAATTATTCATTGCGCATATTTATTAAATGAAGGTACTGTTGAAAATGAAAACCTTACATTGTTTTTATTTTGGTAATTACTGGCATACATGACATAAAGAAGCTTTGTAATATTTTAATGTGCTCTGGCTTGTATCATCATACCAACATCCAATGTGGTTGTCCAGCATACCAGCATCACCCACCCTGGCAAACAGGCTACCATCCTCAACATCTAGCACAGCATCTCATGCTGGTGGCCAGCACCAGAATCCCATGCTGGTCACCAGCATACCAGCACCAGCATACCAGCACCAAAACACAACATACGCTGGTCTTGCTGGAAATTATGCTGGTCATGCTGGTCACTAGCTATACTGGTCTACGCTGTTTTTTCCAGCAGGGCCTGCTTTATCTTTAAAACAATGCAAATGGAAATTCAATGTGGTTGCAACTTGAATGCAGTTAGTTTCCTAGCTTACAAATGTAAGTTACAGCTTGTCCAGTATACAATTTAGCTAGCCAGATGTAGACACTAATATTTGCCTAATCTGACTGGATGCCAGCTCAAAGTTTGAATGGCTGATATGAACTCAGTTCACTTTGTGCATTTATTTGTATTATGGTGGTTGGGTGAGTTAGTAAAAAAGGCAAGGCTTGCTGTTTGGCAGAAATATACTGTTCCTCTTTGAATTTTTTCCACTTTTCTGCCCTAAAATTAGTGTTAGCAACAATGCTAGCATTAGTGGCGCTAGCTTTGCTAGCTAGAGTTGAGCTAACGCTTTGTTATGCCACACAAAGCAAGTATTTCTTTCTTCCCGTAATGTGTGAACTCTCTATTAGTCATAACCTCATGTTGTGTCATTTTAAAACACCAAACTGTATTTATACTGTTTAGACGTTAGGACAGATACCTGTCATTACTTACCACAAAGGAATCAGATCGGAATGACGGAGCACCGGCATTGCACAGTTGGTATTAACTCAGACATTCAAGTACACTCGGAAATTCTGGCACTACGCTTGAAAATCTACTTAATGTGATTCTTCGAAGACATTACTCACACTGTATATTGGCTTTGGTGAGCCCCTGACTGTTCTTCTAATGCCACAACAACTGATGGGTGGCCGTGAAAATAAATCCCTGAATCTATGATAGATTTACACAACTATAGATAGATCGATGATAGTTATCTATCATCAGTCTATCTATAGTTGTGCTTTTGAGGTTGAAGGGTTGAAGTCAAAAAGCAAAAGTCAGACAGAAAGAAATACATAGAGAGAGAGAAAGAGACAGAGAAACTAATGCTTTGAAAAGCATAAAAGGTAGAAAAAAGTTGAATAGAAGCATCAATGTCCTTATGCATGTGTGAGTATGTGTGTATATATGTCTGTGTCATACATAGTAGTAGTAAAGGCTGTAGTATTAGTAATATTATTATTAGTTTGAAAATTTCTCATATAAAAAATGTTGAAAAAAACTTAAAAATGATAAGAAAATAGTTTAATCTTTAAACTTATTTATTTATATATATATAAATAATTTTTGATATTTTAATGGTTTCTGTAGCTAAGTGGATGCAGAAGTAGAAGAACTTCAAAATAGAGTTTGTAGAGAGAAAGAGAGGGAGAGAAAGACAAAGAGAGACAGAGGGACAGACAGACATAGAGAGACACAGAGAGAGTGACAGACAGAGAGAGACAGGCAGAGAGACAGAAAGAGAGAGAAAATCTTGAAAAAAAAGCTGAATATTATAAAAAGCAGAAAAGGTAGAATACAGAAATGTAATAGTATAAATGTCCTTAAAGAGCTGAACATTTTGATATTTGAATGGTTTCTGTAGCTGAAAATATGCAGAAGTAGAAGTAAAGCAACAAATGCACAGAAGAATAACAATAAAGACTACAATAACAATAGTATGAATGCTGCTGAATCAGCATTCACACTAATTAAACGTGAAACAGCTCAAGGTTTGAATTTATTAACAGTTAAAAGGAGAGAGAGATCCAACTGTCAAAACAGCTTAACATCAATCCACCAATCAGAACAGAGGAGAGTTAATCAGCCAATCAACATCAGCTGTGTGTTCCTGTATCTATGGGCCTGAACTGCTTAGTCATTGTAAGAGAGAGAGACCTGTAAAAGTTCCTCTCAAAGAAGATACCATCATGAGAAAACTGTAGGTTGTATCTGTGAAATGACCTCACTGTGAGCACCAGAGGGCTTTGCTGAACATGTAGATGTGTAATTTGTGTGGATAAAATTCAAAAAGACCCGCAGTATCAAAAGTGGGCACGTTTGGGTTTTTGCCCAAGACTGAGTGGTAAAATAACATTACAGTCAATGAGACAAGAGAAGGACTTTCTTGGTGCTTTGAGGCAGAGTATTCAAATACTCTGTCCTGTTTCTTAAATAATGCCATCAGCACACACTGGACAGTTTGCCTGCTGATTGATGTGGAAATTGTGCACACAAGAGCAAGTTTAAGAGAAATTTTTAAGGGGATTTTACAGCTGCCCTCCACTCTAACGATGATGTCACCCACTCTAGCTACGAACATTCCACCACATGCATGCTCATTATAAACTCGGAAAAGGACTGAAAAGAGTATAAAACAAAAACTGTGATATTGAAAAACTGAAAAAAAACTGTAAAAGATTTCAAAAAGCTGAATACAAGTTTAATAGTTGAAAGACTTGTTACCAGTTTAAAGTTTAAATGGAGTCTGTAGCTGAAAGTACGTGGAAGGAGTAGCATTTCAAAGTGGAGTAAGCTGAAGAGGATTTGAAGATTTCCTCCATTCACTTGCATTGTAAAAAATGTTCAAAAAATCTTAATATTTTAAAAAGTATAAAAGGTAGAAAATAGCTGAATACAATCACACATGTCCTTAAAGAACTGAACATTTTGCTGTTTGAATGGTTTCTGTAGCTGAAAGTATGCAGAAGTAGTAGTCGACCAAAAAACGGACGGAAGAAGAATAAGAAGTCAGAAGTCAGAAGTCAGAATAATAACTAGAAAACTGCATTTTCTGCAGAAAATGCGTGTGAATGCTGAAAGCTGAAATGATTTTGAAGGCAGTGCTGGAAATGCAGAAATGTGAAATGAATTGCCTGAAAAATCTGAAAGCTCAAATGCATTGACTGCACTGCTGAAAAAAGTTGAAATGTAAAACTAGCAGAATTGGAAGCTGAACTGCATTACCTAGAGAAGCTGAGAGCTAAAATAGACTGCTGGAAAAGCTGAACTGTAATACTGTAAAAGCTGGAAGTTGATATGAATTGCCTGAAAAGACTGAAAAAAGAAATGCTTTGTTTTGATATCTGACAGGTGAACTGAGCTGCTAAACACTTTGGAACAAATATTGCATTGGCCTAAAGAGCTGAGAGTTGCGAAGCATTGCTGAAAATGCAGAAATGTGAAATAAATTGCCCTAATTGGAAACTGAACTACATTACCTAAAGAAGCTAAGAGCTGAAATACTTTGCCAGAAAAGTTGGAAGCTAAACTGTATTATTGCCAATGGTTTTCACTTCTATTCTCATAAAGCGTTGAAAAAAGCACAGAAAAAGAGAATACAAGCATAAATGTCCTTAAAGAGCCGAACATTTTGATATTTTAGTGGTTTCTGTAGCTTAAAATATGTAGAAGTAGTAGTCGACCAAAAAACATATGGGAGAAGAATACATTACAGAGCATTGCTGAAAATGCAGAAATCGGAAATGAATTACTTATTTTGAAATTCCAGCCTTATCCATGGCCCCCCAGTAAGCTACTGTTACCATCTAGGGTCTTTTATTTTGAAAATCCAGCATTGTCTGTGACCACGGTAAGCTACTGTTACCATCTGGGGCTTTTATTTTGAAAATAAGACTTCCACCAGAGCACCCATTGTGAGCTCCTATTATCTGCTTGGGACTCGTGTGTGTGTCCCCCCACAAAGATAGAAAAAAACTGTTTGTCTGTGTTGGTGTGTTAGTTTATTAGTGTGTGTGTGTGTGTGTGTGTGTGTGTGTGTGTGTGTGTGTGAGTGTCTGTTAAAAAGGCTGTCTGTTGCTTTAAGACTGTGGGGACTGAGTAGCCAATGACTGGCCAGCAGAGGGCACCTCCTGAATCCTACCTAGCAACATAGGAGAACAAGACCAGCTCATCAAGAGCATAGAGAGAAGGGGGTTCACAAAGAGTTAATTAAGTGGCTTAACACCATAGTGTTTAGTTCCAGTGTTCATTAGTTTTAGCTCCAGTGTGATTTGTGCGTCCATGAAACCAGTAAATTGTGTTCTCATTTGTCGCTTCATGTACTAAGTGGAAATGTAATTAGCCTGAGCATTGAGAGACTATTAGCCTGTTCCCGTTCAGAGTGAGAAGCCTTATTCAAGATGTCAGAAATAATGATTATGTACATATAATATGGTTGCACAGTTCATAGTTTGCCTTTTCTGTTTGATATTCATGTTTATGGATGCAGCATGTAAGTTACTGTGTATTAAGATAATGTAATTTAAAGGAAGTTATTTGCATTGTAGGCATGCACCTAGGTAGAGAGCAGTCTATGGAGTATCTGTAGCTTACCTAATAGAAAGTAATAAGAGTTGTAAAAGTACCTATTATGTTCAGGGATATTATAGATGGTATAGATAAGTAGCATGTATATTGTATATTATTATCTGTAACTGTATTTTTATATTCTGTATTGTGTTTTTTTTTTT
>NTHP01000122.1:1276966-1287107 GCA_003416845.1 Oplegnathus fasciatus | reverse complement strand
AAAAAAAAAAAAAAATCTAAAATCAACCCAGACTCTGGCTTTCGCCAATGAAATGAAAACAGGAAGTGCTTCCTGTCCTGTTCTCTACTCTGTTCTTCCTGCTGCTGTAGATGGATGTAGATGTTTGGCCTCTCCTACTAACAGATTTAGTAGTTGCCATTTAGAGGCATCAGATGATTTTTTGTAGCCGACTCCCAGAATGAAGGCAGTCTTAGACCACTTCTCACAAAACCATCTAAAAACATTCTCCAGTGCATTAAGGTTACAGTCTTTTACATCCATAAAAACAATGAAAAAGTGTCTACTTCCCCACAAAATGGATGTGGTTTATATAAAACCTTCCATACTGGTTTCACACCACTGTCTACATCCAGTTTTTGTCTCCACACTGTGTCGACTCTCCCATCCAGTTTACATTTGTTTGGTGCTTTCACACAACTTTTCCTTTTACTGTGCACAAGGCCACATATTTGCAGTCCATCACATTTAATAAGGATTCTGAGAACCCATCCAGATTTAGAGCAAAACCCAGCTCTGGAAAAGGGTCATTCTCACCAGGAGTTTCCACTCTGCCACTGTAGTCCTGCAGCATCTTAACCTCCCCCTCTGTCATTCTCTCAGTCCACATATTTAAAATGCCCCTGGTCTGTCAAATAGACCTCTGTTCGAGAAGAGAAGCCACAGCCGGGGTGTCGGTCAGTCCTGGACCAGCTACAGTGGTGCATAGCCTGCTGGTGAGACCTGGTGTTGTGCAATCCTGAACATCCAGTCTGGCTCCACTAATCAGAGGCTCTTCTAATAGCCAGTGCAGAGAACATGTAGGCTCCAGTCTCTTCCATTTAAATATGTTCCATGTCTTAAAAAGTGCTTGATAAAAGGTAATCCACACAGTTTTAAACTTAAAATCCATTAAAAACATTGCAGTGTCTAATATGCTGCTTGTCACGTCTCTCCAAACAACATCTTTTGGACCTGTGAGATCTCTGTACAAACTAATCTGAATGTTGCCACTCTGCTTTCTATGTGCACAAGACCTTGCCCCCCCCTCTTCTGGTAAAAACAACATACTCTGGGGCACCCAATGTAACCTGTCCCAGAAAAAATAAACCAAGATGGCTTGTAACATTTGTGTTAAGCCTTTAGGTGGCTCCATGCAGGCCAACCGATGCCACAAACCAGAATCTACCAGGTTGTTAATGATTAGTGTTCTGCCTCTAAAGGACATTTGTGGCTTCAGCCATTTCCACTTATTTAACCTTCCTTCTGTACCTTTTACCACGCCTTCCCAGTTTTTCTGGACTATGGTCTTATTGCCAACATACACGCCAGGATATTTAAAACCATCCTTTTTCCATGTCAACCCCTCAGGTAAACCCCCCCTCCAACTCCCAACTGCCAGTGCTTCACTCTTTCTCCAATTGACTCTTGCAGCAGATATAGTTCCAAAATCTTTAACAATTCCCTCCATTTTTTGATTTCTTCCAGATTTGATAAAAACAATTACATCTGCATAGTCTGATAAAATATAGCTTTTGTTAAAATCCTTTAAAAGCAGATGCTACCAATGCTATCCCTTACTTTGCATAACATTGGTTCAATAGACAGTGAATACAACATCCCTGTGTTAGGGTTGGTGCAGGTTGGACCCAAATGCAGGATGCAGAGGCAGGCAGAATAAAGCTGCACACAGGTTTATTGCAGGAGATGGCTAACACAGAGATGATGCAAGAGCAGGTAACAGGCAGGTAGATGCAGGCAGGCACAGGAAACACAGAAGCCCAGAACATGGGAGCACATGACAAACTGACAAAAAACAAAGGGAAGGGGACTGATATATACAGTATAGTGAGTGGCTAATGACTGAATGAGAGGCAGGTGAGCAGACTGGGAAGAGTGATGGGCCAATTGCGGGCAGGTGTGTAGGAGGGGCTGAGCCAGGAACCAGGAGAACGAGGAAGGGAGGACCACGCCCACAGACACACACACACAAACAGAAACAGACAGACAGGGGAGCACTGGGAACACAAGGAAGGGGAAACACAAGGAAACACTGGTGAATCTACTGGGGATACGGCCAAGACCTTAACACCCTGAGAGAGAACAGCCCTGTCTCACCCCCCTATGCACTTTAAAAGGGGCAGTCAGACGTCCATTAATTTTCAGTACACTCTCAATAGCTATAAGACCTGGGCTGAGGCCGAACCTCTCCAAAGTAGGGGTAAGTAGAGGTAAGGGTGCTCAACCAGGTCAAAAAGCCTTTTCCTGGTCTAGAGAAATGAACAGTTTCAATGCCCAAAGAACTAGAAATGTCCAAAATATCCCAAATTAAGGATGGACCTACTAGGCACACAGTATGTCTGATTGTGGTGAATTACTAGGTCTTTCACCTCTCTCAGTCTGTTGGCCAGTGCTTTGGACAGGATTTTATAGTCTGTACAGAGAAGAGACACAGGATGCCAGTTTTTGACTTCTTGTCGATCTCCTTTTTTTGGTAAGAGAGTTATTACAGCTCTCCTGCAGCTCATTGATAGCAACATGTCTTTAAAACTCTCATTAAAAACTGTTAAAAGATCTTCATCGATGTCCCTCCAGAACTCTTTATAAAACTCCACTGGAATCCCATCCATGCCAGGGGTCTCCCCCCCCTCCATACCCTGCAGGGCTGTGAGAAGTTCTTGCCTCCAGCTCAGCATTAATTTCTTCTGGGACTTTGGGCAACCCTTCACAGAAAGATTCAAACAGTTCTTCATCTTCTTTACTCACTGCTGTAAAGCTCAGAGTAAAAACACACTGCTCGTCATATCTCATTAGAGTTTCTGAGTTCCTGTCCTGTAGCAGAGCACAGAGCATGAAGAAACCTGCTCTGCCCATTCTTCTTCTCAAGGCCAAAGAAGAACTTGGATGGTGCATCCATCAGCCCTGCACTCTGAAAACATGACCGGACCAGCGCCCCCTGAGCCTTAGTGCCTAGGAGGTCTGTAGGAGGTGATTTTTTAGACTTGAGATCTTTAATATGACCTCAATTTCTGGTGGATTCTGCTAAACTCTGCAGTTCCACAATTCCAGTCTCTAGATCTTCCATAGTCCATTGTCCCGTGTGACAAGTGTATTGTCTTTTATCACCATTCATCCTTCTCCACTTAGCTGCTAAATCATGTGCTTCCAGTATTTGCCTCAGTGCATGCTGTGATGCAGTGTGAGGTTCTAAGTGATTTCTGTCCATAAAATCATTTTCAGTACAATTAAAATCTCCTAAAAATAAAAAAATCCTCAACATTAACTTTACTTAAAACGGTGCTTAGAACGTAAAAACTGCACTCAGGTCCTGTGGTAGGAGCATACACGTTCATAAAAACTATATTAAAATGTTCAAATGTTGCCCTCACCACCATCAGTCTGCCCTGTACCACCTGCTCTACCTGAAAAGACACTGGTGCAAAGTTCTTTGAGAAGAGGATGCCCATCCCTCCACTGGTTGTGCTCTTGTGACTCAGAACCACCTCCCCTACCCACACTCTCTTCCAGTCAGGCAGTCAGACACTGTGTGTCTCCTACACAAACATCACATCAGTCCCTTTAAGCCTCATCAGCTCGTACAGCAGAAACCTTTTTACTGCATCTCTTGCCCCGTTTATATTCAGCGTACTTATATTAAATTGACTTATGGCAAGAGATATAAGACATAAGAACGACACTGATCTACACTGAAGATGTAAGATCTTATTCACCATCATCATCTTCATTATTTAGCTCTTGTCTGATTCTCTGAACAGTTTTCTTCAGTCTGTATACCTCCTGGTCCGTAAAACCTCCAGAGTTAGAGAACAGCTCTCTGTCAGAGAAGTAACCGTCTACCTTCACTCCCTTCATGTTCTTTGTTTTCTGTAAGAACAGTTTTATTCTTCCAACACTGTAAGCTCTTTTGTTCCTACGAATACCCACCACTTTGGAGTCAGAAAGTTCACTCCCACTGTCAGCAGCAGAGTCCTCCTCCATACTGGATCCAGAACCTGTGTCTCTCTGTTTCATTGTTTGTTTTCCTCTTGACCTTCTTGCAGTCCCTTTCTTCGCCTGTGAATTTCCACTGTTGCTTTTAGTTTTCCTTCTCAGATTTGGCACTTTTAGGACCACCTCATCATCTTCCATGTCAACTTCACTTCCTCCCAACACTGCTTCCTCTACAGCTCTTTTACTTACACAGTTTTCCTTTTGTTTTACAACTTTTGAATGTTTAAAATCTGTGAAAGTGCCCCCCCAGCAAACCAAAATCTCACCTCATCCATGACCTTACTGCTGGGAGCCCTGGCTGCTTCACCGCAGCAGGTACAAACACAGAAAGGGGAAAGCGATGCACTCCACTGTTCTCCTTATTTTTCATGTTTCTTACCTGTCTCTTCTTGTCCTTCCTCACTTACCTGACTGCCCCGTTGAACCCCACCTGTCTCCTCCTGTCTTCCCTCACTCACCTGCCTGTCCCTCTGAACCCCACCTGTCTCCTCCTGTCCCTCCGCACTGTCCTGCTGTCTTGCCTCATTGTCTCTGTCTCATTCTGGTTCTGGTTCTCAGTTTCCTTTCCCTCAGCAGCTGCCTTGTTAGAAACATTCTGCCCAGACGTAGAGTGTTTCTCTGGACATGCTCTGATGAGATGCCCCTCTCCACCACATCTAAAACATTTCATAGTGTCGGATGCAAAGATGGCATAATCATAGTCATCCACTCTCAGTTTGAACACTAAGCTCAGCTCCTCATTCCTGTTGTTCAGGACCATGTGTAGTTGCCTTCTGTGTGACACTACATGTTTTAACTGAGGAGACTTACAGCCTGAGGGGACTTTTTATATCTGGGAGACTATTTTTTCATGTCGAGATAATTCCTGTGTCATTATTTCATCTCTCGTAAACAGGGGAACATTTGACAAAGTCACTTTTTTCGCTGGTGTGGTGAGAGGCAGAACAGACACCAACTTATCATTCACCACGATCCCATTCTCCACCACCGTGTTCGACTTTTCAACACTGTCTACAAAGATGACCACTGCACTGTTCATCCAAGCAGCGGAGTTAATGCTGCTGTGACCCACGGCCAGGCTACAGTCCTCCACTGAACAAGAGAAATCTTAAGCATGATCTTAATACCGTGCTTCCTTGTCAGTTTGGTCAGATCCATACCGACGTTTAGCATGCGGACCAGCAAACGCTGGCTGACTGCAAACACACACACAACCCCCCTAAAACCCTCCTATATACTAGGATGTACCCAAATCTGAACCCGTTACTCAGGAAAGCATGGATAATGCAATGGAAACAGATATTAATTCTACCCAGAGTTGCTTGATATTACTGGGGGGTGCATGATTGACATTTCCGTGAGTAAGGCACGTTTCTTCAAATCAATTCATATCATTGTGGATGGCCACAAGATAAAAATGCCCATTCTGTTTGTAACATAGGACTTGATTTCACTATCTAGCCGTTCTATTTACTACACATTATTGAAAAGTGATCGCTACATTCTGTAGTCTCCCAGTGAACCCAGTAAACACACTATTTACGAGAGGGGATTGTAGCCAATTTAGTGGTCTGTCCACTGACCAGTTGGGAAAAAGAAGGAAGCAGGACAGTTCTTTCTGGTCTTGAAGAGTTGCCGTTTTCTTTATTTATGCACAAACTGCATATTTACTCACTGCACATTTACTAGTTCCTAACACTTTCAACTAAACATTCCTCTTCTTCGCTTGCTCACACTGCCTTCCACACTCATGGTCACTCTCCCTCTCACATGACCACACGCTCACCACACCTGCACCCAATGTACACACCATGCACTGACTGCTCTCAAAAGAGCAATGCCACTTTTACAACACTACCCCCACTCTGGATGGCAATTATAACACAATTCCATTCCAGCACAGTAACATACATCAACATGTACATTTTCTCATACAGGTATACTGTCCTCATTTGCATTCAGTCCATTTGAGAGGATCACATGTAATCAGCAGATTTAAAGTCAATTGCAAGTGGGGCAATAGCAAAGAGTGCAGTTTCCTCAGTGCAAATGTATGTAGCAGTCCATTTAAGTCTGGTGTGCACATACAACAGCGGAGCATAATAAACCCTGAGAAGGCATTAAGAACACCCATTATACAGGTTATGACCTAATCTGAGCTCTGAATTGGTGATCAGGAGCATACTAAACTTAACTTCTGTATGTTTACTCAAAATGTTTCCTTTAACAGAAAAATACAACAATTTGTCACAGCACATACATCCGTGGTGTGGTCCATGGCCTGGTCCGTGGTGTGGTCCTTGTGGTCTGGACTGTGGTGTGATCCTTGTGGTCTGGACCAGTTGTTCAGTGGTCTGTCCTGTCACTTTTGTTAGCTATTAATGCATTGCTTTTGTAATAAACACCACAAATTATAATTTTTCCATGAATTATAATATTCTGTTGTCCATTAGGCCTAGGTTGTATTGTTATTGTTGTACTGTATTTTGAAGTTTGTGTGAAGATAGATAGATAGATAGATAGATAGATAGATAGATAGATAGATAGATAGATAGTAAAAATGTGTACTTATATAGGCTACAGCTCTTCTTCTCTCTCTACTTACTTTCATATTAGCGACCATGGTCAGTGGACAGACCACTGAACTGGCTACAATCCCCTCTTGTAAATAGTGTGTTTACTGGGTTTACTGTGTTGGTGTGTACATAGTAGAGGTGTACAGAGACGTCATTATCTGTATCTGTATCTGTATTCGGATAGTAGACTGAGAGTGGGCGTGGTTTATACTGGAAGTCACACTCAATCGAGCAAATGTTGTATTTTCTAAACTAACATTCATTTCATATTTTGTGCCTTCAAAGCATCAAATGGATCTAATATTGGCACATAATTAATTATGAAATATATTACAGCCGAGGAGAAATCTCAAAATGTTTCCTTTAACTGAAAAATACAACAGTTTGTCACAGTGCATATTTAACCACTACTCCTCAGTGTCAGCAGTGGAAAACAGCTGGGACAGACCCAGGTTAGAGTCTGCAGGATTCATGTCCAAGGCTGGGGGAGACACCTCCATAGGTGTCCAGCTTTGGGCCTGCTCCATGGTCCAATGGATCGCGACAGTGACAGGGCTTCAGCTGGTCATGGTGAACCACTTTCACCTTGGTCTTTGGGCCTATCTGGATGCGATACACCAGATCGGCAGCAAAACTTGTGGGTAGAACTGTGTGTTGTCCAAGCAGTAGAACCGCCTAACCAGTATTCCATCCCGGATGTAGAGTCGCTTCCACTGGTTCCAATATGTCTTTGTGGCTGGACTGCATGGTGAAACTGTTACCCATGGGGGGCGCTCTCTGCTGGCCTCCATCCATGCTCTGATAGGTGAAATGTCTGGATCAGCTTCCTGGGCCTGTCGCAGCTCCTCTGGAGACCAGCCGCCAAACAGCTCAGCTTCATTAGTCTTACTCAGGTAGATTCTCTCAGGGGGCTTTACGTTGCCCATGTCAGTAGACAGAGTTTCGTCTACCCCGACAAGACTCACTGCTGCGGAAGCTGAGTGTCCCTCTACCCCCACTGGACATCATCTGGTTGATGTCAGAGTCCAACTCGCACTGCACAGCCTGGAGACTGACGTCCACTGGCCAAAGGGAGGAGCCTGGCAGCTTACATGGACAGGACTGATGGCAAGGTCTCCTGGATAGGCTGTCTGTGTTGCTATGCAACTGGCCGGGGCGATGGATGATCTCGAAGTTGTACTTGCCGAGTCTCTCGAGCCACCACGCTGTCCCTCAGGCTCCTTCATTTTGACTCCCATAGGCCAGCATATGTTCCCTGCCCAGCTGAACTTGTGAGAGGACAGTGCCAATGCCAACATCGCTTGCGTCGGTGTGCAGTATCATGTCGCCCTGGTCGAGTGGATAACCCAGGACCGGTGCGGTGGTTAGCAGGTGCTTGAGTTCGTTGAATGCTGCCTGGCATTCCTCAGTCCACTGAAACCGGGCGTGTTTCTTTGTCAGGGCACGGAGGGGCTCGGCTATGGAAGCAAAGTCTCTTACAAACCTCCGACAGTATGATGCAAGGCCGACAAATCATCGGACCTCCTGGAATGATGTTGGTGTTGGCAATTCCTGCACCTTCTGGACCTTGCTGGGGTCGGTGGCCACACCATCCTCCGAGACAATGTGGCCCAAGTAGGCTACCTGGCTGTGGAAAAGGCAGCACTTAGCAGGTTTCAGTTTCAGGTTGGAATGGTGGAGTCTGTTAAAAACCTGGCCAAGCTGCTGCAGCATCTCTGACACATCCCTGCCCAGCACAATGATGTCG
The DNA here is from genome assembly GCA_003416845.1 of Oplegnathus fasciatus. Lineage (NCBI taxonomy): Eukaryota > Metazoa > Chordata > Actinopteri > Centrarchiformes > Oplegnathidae > Oplegnathus > Oplegnathus fasciatus. The sequence continues at coordinate 1,278,776 of NTHP01000122.1, read as the reverse complement.
TCCCACTGCATGCCAGCCAAGACCCGGTCCATCAGGCGCTGGAACGTCACCAGAGCGCTGCATAGTCCAAAAGGCATGATGTTCCACTCGAACAGTCCATTCCTGGTGCAAAAGGCTGCTGCTTTGCATGCTCTGGGGGTCAGTTCGACTTGCCAGTAGCCAGAGGCAAGGTCCAGCATGCTGAACCATTTGGCGGTGGAAAGGGTGTCCAGTGTGTCTTGGATGCGGGGCAACGGGTACACGTCTTTAATGGTGCAGTCATTCAAGGCTCTAAAGTCTATGCAGAGGCGGTACGTCCCATCTTTTTTATGTACCATCACTATGGGCAACACCCGGCTACTCTTTCTGCATGCGTCTTTGGTTTGCTTTGTGAGTGGAAATACGGCACTTCCTTGCCGAACAGTACAATGCGGTGATTTTATCGCCAGCAATGTCAGCAACCAGGAAGTGCACACTCACCTGGCGGTTGTTGATCTGGACAGGGATGTGAGCCTCGCTGAGCACAGGTATGTCACTGGGCCTGACACCAAGCAGAGTCTTTACAGTTGATGGCTGAAGTGGAGGCCGGACATCTGGGTGAATAGTGTTGTAGTGGCGCAGAGGCAACACACTTTTCTGTGCCCCACTGTCCAAAACAGCGCATACTTCCAGTTCATGCACGAGCATGTGAATGCTCATTTCTTGACCTTGGGCTTTAAGGTGAAGCACAGCATGCTCTGAGCTTTCAGGGGAGGCTGTCGAAGCTTGGGCTCTTCCCGTTTTCCTGGGTGAGGGGCAATTTCTCTTCATGTGACCCAGGCCTGAACAGTTATGACAGTGAATCTCCTCCCATTTAATGTCTTTACAGCCTCTTTGTCTATATGGTGTGTGGGTGGGGTCAGGAGGCTGAGGCTTCCAGGTGGCTGCTGGGGATGTTGCAGCAGTCTCTGCTTTCTCCTCCTCTGTGCCCTCCCTAATCACAGCAGCACGGGGTCTCCGTTCAGCCATGCTGCCTGCCCCTGATTGCATGAGGCTGGTGACATATGACGCTGCCCGCTTGGTGATTTCATGGCTGCGGGCGATGTCATAAGCTTGAGATAGTGTGTGGGGCCACTGTTCTAACAGTTTCTGTACAATTTCTGCATCCCCTACAGCATTAGTGAAAACTTCCAACACCTATGGTGTCCTGTTCAGCCTCAGTCCTGTCACTGTAGGCTACTGACACTTTTCCATATATGTCGTCTCTTAAAACATGAAGAGCCTCACCCAGTTGGTGAACCCTCATTCTCAGTTCAATAGCCACTGCAGCAGCATGCTCTTTCACCAGGTGGCTGTAGTCCTACTGAGAAGACCGGGGATTTCTGTGGATGATCGCTCCTGCTGTACCCACCAGGCAGAACTTTAATTGGACAGCCATTGTCTTTTCTGACCAGTAATTGACTCTAACACAGCTCTCAAACCGGTGCAGTAACTCTTTCCAGGGGGTGGTGCCATCATACTGACCAGGACGTAAGGTGGGGACTCTTTCTCTGTGATCACAGTCTTCCTTGCTCTCAGATGAAGGCTGGTAGTGTGCACGGTGAGGCTGGCGTGCACGTGACTTGGACCGCTCACATTTGGGGGAAGAGCCCTCTAACTGCACAGTCTGACTGTATCCTTGTTCTGGCAAATGTCCATAGTGTCTACACCCCCCTTAACATCAATGGGTCCACGGTGGAGAGGGTGGACAGCTTCAAATACCTTGGTGTCCACATCACAGAGGGCCTGACCTGGGCGCTGCATACTGACTCTGCATTGAGGAAGGCAAGGCAGAGACTGTTTCACCTCAGAT
>NTHP01000122.1:1245236-1276897 GCA_003416845.1 Oplegnathus fasciatus | reverse complement strand
GGCAAGGCAGAGACTGTTTCACCTCAGATGCTTGAGGAAATTCCGGGTATCCCCTCAGATACTGAGGAATTTCTACTCCTGCACCATCGAGAGCGTCCTGACGGGGAACATCACTGCCTGGTACGGAAACAGCACCGAACAGGACTGCAAGGCCCTGCAAAGATTGGTTCGTTCGGCTGAACACATCATAGGCAGCACTCTACCTTGCATAAAAAACATTTACACCAGGCTGTGTGAGACTAAGGCTAGGAGAATCATTAAGGATCCCAGCCACCAAGATAACAGCCTTTTCTCCCTGCTGCAGTTGAGAAGAAGATACCGGATACATCAGGCCAGCACTGCAAGGCTCAGGAATAGCTTCTATCCTCAGGCCCCTAGGATCCTGAATGAGGATACGGATTGCCCTAAGACTATTTTTAATTAATTATTATTCAAAGTTACTGTAGTTAACTATTACTTATTTTATTCTTCATTCTTATTCTACTTTACACTTATTTTTTATTACATATTTAAAGGAGCTAACGGTCACATATTTCACTATGATTATATGTGACAAATAAAACTAAACTTGAACTTGAAACTTGCTTCTGAGACATCTATTCTCAGTGCGACACCTAAGACACAATGTTCTTGTTCTTCTCCTCTCACCTGTTTGTTCTTCTCCTCGCATCTGTTTGTTCCTCTCCTCCCACCTGTTTGTTCATCTCGTCCCACCTATTTGTTCTTCTCCTCCCACCTGTGCACCCTGCCCTCTGACATGGGCACCAAAATACCATACAGAGGGCAAAGCCAAATTCAAGGTCAGAAAAATACCAAACGGTCGTTGCACCGCCACAAAAATAGGGTCCATTGACTTTAGACATGTTGTATGAACTAGTTCATTTCAAGGGCCAGATTAACCTACTAGGGGCCCCTGGAGTAAGACTGAGCTGTGGGCCCCTTTTCCTTCCTCCCACTCTGTGTGCATAGTGCATATATCCTGTAGCATTTAAAGGTGATACTGATAACTTTCAGCCCACTCTCTCCTCGGCCTTTTGATTGCATTCACATCACAACACAGCTGTTGCTCGAAGCACAGTGGTTGCCAGTTCCCAGTTAGCTAACGTTAGCGTTAGCTAGCTAGCAAACTTTAGCTTTAGCTTACCGGTCAAGAAGGAAAGCTGCCACCTTGGCGTGGCTTTTCAGCCGACTCCAACGAGCAAAAGTTGAACCGATTGTGGTGGCACGAGGTATGGGGAGATGCCCTTTAAGGCAGTATTGATAAATTTAAATTGTTGCCAGACAACGCCACCCTGGGAATTTCACCCAGAGATTTCTTTTAAGTAGACCAACCCAAATGAAGGAAGGCACTGAGGTCCGTTATGCAGTGAGGCAGAGACGGCAGTTCGTTTATACAAAAATACTTTTTATTTATACAAATTGCTATCTTAAAACTAATGTAAAAGAATTACTCGCTGAGGGGAAATAAGGGGCGCCAATCAGTGCTGAGACCTACTGTGACAAACTGCATCCAAAGGAGAGGGGGATCCCAGGGACACCACACGTGAAGCAAATAAAAGTAAAAGAATCAGCCGAGTGGAAACGCAATACAAAGGGGACACCGTGACCAGGACACCAATCCACCACCGTAGGCTCAGCACCTGAATGGGGGGGAACCAGAGAGCAACCAGTTAGGAAAATAATAAAAACAAAACAATAATTAATAACAAGAGAAAACAAACAATTAAATGTACAGAATCTATAGTAATTAAACACAATGACAAATAAGCAAAACTCTATATAACCACAAATGAAATGCAACCCATAATAACCAATAAACACAAAGCTAACAGGGTAATTGTATTTATGGGTTGCAATAAAACCAATTACAAAAGAAATTAAAGAATTTACCACAAAGGAACAAAATCAAAATCAAATGTATGTTCCCACACTGTCCTCTCACGCAAGCACACGCACGCACACACAAACACACTTTAAGATGTGGCTGCACCAACAATACAAGAAACAACGTTTGCCGAGCCACCGCTTCGCCCAGGCAGCAAGAGAAAGAAGCACGAACTCTCTCTCTCTCCAGCCGAATGAACAGGCAAGGCAATCAGTCCAAATAATAATTTCTTTAAATGAGGCAAAAGCAAATCGTACAGCGACAAAGCAAAGCTGAAGCAAAGCAGAGCAAAGCCGAAGCAAAGCAAAGCAAAGCCGAAGCAAAGCAGGAGACAAAGCAAAACAAAACAAAAACAAAACAGAAGCAACGCTGAAACAACGCTGAAGCAAAGCAGCCGCAAGGCAAAGCAATGCTGAGGCAAAGCAACGCTGAGGCAAAGCAACGCTGAGGCAAAGCAGCAGTGGTTCTACGGGCGGATTAGCTGGCGCTGCGCCGCTACAGTCAGGCACCCAGTCAGGCAGTCTTGGCCAACACGGCGTGGAGCGGAGGAATCGACGCTACACGAGAGCGACCAGTGGCGAACAGTGAGTGGCATACGGAGCAGTGAGCAGCGCGTAGCCAGCAGCAACACCCAAGCGAGCCTGTCACCGCACGGAAGCGGAAATGGAGGACGCACAGGAGTGACGTGGCCCAGCCTCCAGCAAGCAAGAGGCCGACAGGTGCTTTACGCCCGCCTTTATGTAGCAGTCTCTCACCGTGATTGGTTGGAACAGCAGCACAGCTGATGGTCACCATGACAACTAACTACATGTTGCCACACAATGTTCACCCTGGTCTTGTTCTTCCTTTTGTCACTGAGCTGGTACCATAGTGAAGCCGGGCGCTTACCGTCAAACTTTTTCCATTTTTTCCACACTAACTGGCAACTATTAAGACTCCTGCTCACTGACGACACAGAGATACTATGTGATACCAACGGCGCACAAGCCGTGTTAGAAACAGAAACCAAACATCAGATACCTACACAGAGATAAACAAAATATTAATTTTGGACAAGTCAAAAATTTTAATTACCCAGGAGGTTAGCTGGAATACTACCTTCCCCTGGTGTGTGCTTTTTTGATAAAACTCAAATTTATTTAAAATGGAACTCCACCAATTTTACACCTCAGCATGCGTTTTCAGGTGTTGCATGTTTTACAAGTAGTATAAAGCTTTTTGTGTCTTCAGAGGGAGCTGAGTGAAGTCTGATAAGTGTCCTCAAGTGATGTCACTTGTGTCTGCGTCGGCTAAAGACTGCAAGTTTGAAAAAGAAGAAAGCCTGTCCAGACCTCTGTGGCCCACTCCTAGCCCATCTCTCGGCAGGCGAGTTGCATTGTGGGTAATGTAGGCACTATGTTTTGACAAGGAAGCTTTCTGGACAGACTTTGTTGTCACGCATTTCTCAACAAACTCAAGTTCTTTATGACACATTTTCCCTGTGTGTCTGATGAAAGCCAACGAGGAGCTGGTGCGCTAAAAGGGAGCGCAGAGTGGTATGCAACACTGATTGAAAACAGATCTGAAGGCCAAAAGGCTGCAAATTCTGCTCTCCATTGACCCTTTCAGTGCTGAATCAGACTGAAAGTCTCATTAGTGGTGGATGAGCACCATCTTCCTGACACACGTGCAGAAGTAGCTTTGAGTGGCCACAACAGAATACAAGCCAGATTTCAAAAGGAAGACAAGAACCCCCACTGACTCAAAAGTACTTCAATGCAACGTTAGAGCTTTGTATGAAAATGGTTTGCTGTCATTGCATCTCATTGCAAGTGTGGCTCTTAGTGTCTGACTGCGTACCCACACGTGGCCTACAGTAAATGGGACTTGAGGTTTCTTAAATGTGTTATTGTAATACGCTTGCTATCATTTTGAATGGCATATTCTTGCTTTTCATTATAGCCCAAATATGACCTGTCTGATAAATAAAGCTGGAGCTTGAGCTTCCATCTAAAGTATAATCTTTAGGATTGTCAAAGACAACAAATGCAAGAACTGGAATAATCACCTCCACTGATTGCAGGCATATTTAAATGATTACCACATGGTGAGGGGTGATTTGGTGCCTTCAATTAGTATTGATTACTACTAATTGTGGTTAATGTGGTAAAATGTCCATATGAGCCAGAACACACTGCTACCACCTGAGACTGGACCCGGTTGCTCCACTGAAGCCTTTCAGAAACACCCACAGTTCTAATATAGTTCCAGGTTGTTTGGTGTTTCCTAAACGCACTGAAAGCGGGAACAGATGCTTTGTGGCTGTACTTGACTGTGTTTGATTACTGTACTCACTCATCTTGTATCTGTATTTCCTGAATAGTGCATATTGTCTCCCTCTCTCTGTTTTTTTCCTCCTTTTCCTCTCACTCTTTCGCATTCTTACTACTTGTGTATGTGGTCGGACAAAGTCAGTAATAAATAAAATACATCATTAAAAAAGGTTCCACTCCCAATGTAGCCAGTGTGAAAGTTGGTTGATAACCACTGGCCCTACATTTGGAGCAATTTGATGGTGGCTCTTCGGCTCTTTGATCAGCTTGTATGGCAGGCGATCTACCTTTTTTTTATGTAATTATCTTTCCACCCCATTAACTCATATCTTCTCTCTGTTCCTAAGGTGCATACTAAAGGGGGGCACTCCGGAACATGCTTCAGTTTCACTTTTGCAAACTGACCTTGCTAAACTAATTGTTTTGGTTGGAATATTTGGATATATTGTGCTTATCAGTGCTTGCTCTGTAATTACTTCATGTATTGGTTTTATGTATTTATTGTTTACGCTGCTGACAAACAACATTCCTGAATGTCTGTTTTATTCATATAGATTTTTTTCCTGTTTAAGTAGATGTGCAACTAAAATGTGTGAGAGAGAAGGGGGGCAGGTATGAACCAGCTTCAAATTCTCCTCTGGCTGCTCTGTCTCTTGTGTCTTAATAAGGTAATGTTTGGAGATGGTTCACTGTTTACAGCAGCTGATGAGACTGGGCTATTAGTGATGGCAACCGAGCATGGACGCAGACACACACACACACACACACACACACACACACACACACACACACACACTTACATTACCCTTTACTAAATGTACGATGAGTCCACATCAGGACTAAGTCTTCTATAAATCTCCCAGACTGTGTTTGCAGTCTTTTCCCTCATATGGAGACAAGTCCTACCCACTAAACTGAGTAAACACTGGCTCACCTGCTACATGCAAAGTAAGAGACTAAAACCATGAAGGATTTATAAAATGTATAAGGGATGTGGAAAGCAGACATCAACATTTGAGGTATTATTTTTTAGGAGAACAAGCAGACTGACTGTTACAGCGGGGACTTTATGGTCCTGAACTGAGGCTTCCAGGCAGAGCTTCCTCTCTGGCTCTGTGCACTGTGTTATAGACAGGTACATTTAGAATTTGGGGCCATTATTGGTCCGCAGATCTGCCAGTCCTCTAAAAGATGGTTGAATATGGATGCTTTCTGAGAGGCAGGAGGACTGGACAAAAACATCCCTGGAGTTGGTTTGAATGCTCCCTGAGTGCACTTCACTCAAGGTGTTTTCTATCATACACTCCGAGCACAATGCTCTGCCCCAACTCACACAAGAAAGCTATCGAAATCTGTTATTCCAATAATAGAAAATGTCCTCATCCACATCTGGTTTCATATCTGGATCCACAAACAATTAGTGATGGTCATTTAAATTATCAAGGAGTTGTAGCGTTTTCTATACACATCACATTTTGCAGGCTCACTTGGAGTTGATATCAGCAGACATAATTGAGGTTGTAATTACACAGTACGGCAGATAGCAGATGGCACATAGTCTTCAACCTCACTTATATGTGGTACCCAAATGAACTTAGAAAACATCTCTGATGTTGAAGTTTTTTTTTTTTTAAACAAACTCTGTTCATTCTATGCAGTTAAACTATTTTAAAGGAAGAGGAGGGTGACTGTCAGCTTTTATCTCACTCTATAAGTTTCTTATTAAAGACTGTAAAAAGCAAATTAACACCATCTCAAATAATGTACACGCCATCATTTATTGAAAATTTAAGATGTGCAGAACATGAATTTAAGAACAAAAAGAAGGCCTCTATGGATCCTCTGTCCTCATTTCATCAATGAAGAAGTAATGACACTGAAAGAAAATAGATTGAAAGACAGATAGATTGAAAACTTGTCTGAGCGCAAGCTGACCCATATAAAGGTAGGCGCATGAAGGAGCCATTCAATTCAATTTAATTTATATAGCGCCAAATCACAACAAAAGTCATCTCATGACACTTTACATATAGAGCAGGTCTAGACCGTACTCTTTATATTATTTACAGAGCTCCAACAATTCCCATGAGCAAGCACCTGGCGACAGTGGCAAGGAAAAACTTCCTTTTAAGAGGCCAAAACCTTGAGCAGAACCAGGCTCTAGGTGGGTGGCCATCTGCCTTGACCGGTTGGGTTAAGAGAGAGAGAGAGACACAGGAAGAGAGAGAGAGGGTGATGTTTCCTGTTTGTGCAGAAAAATATGTTGGAACACAATATAGCTGTGGACAAGAATTAGAAAGAGAAAAACTGGTGGGCTTCGAGAAGGTGCTTTATTGCATAAAGGTCACCCTCATAGTATACAAAGACTACTGTGTATGCCAGGTCTTTGAAGAGACAGACTGAAACACTACTCCTTGCTCCTAGTCCTTCCTGATAAAACATAAGGGTAGTGGTCTACATTGACTTGTCCTCTGAGAGCATCCATCCAATGCAACATGCTGTATGGTATTCTGTGATTACTGCACATTTTCTGACATCAGACTTTCCTCCTGCAGAGACCTCTGACCTCCGCCTGTGCCCTTTCCTTTCCTTAATCAACACACAACACTGACTCTTATAGAAATGATGCCATGACTAATACATGCCAAGCATCAGATGTTGTGTAGAAACAGTGTGAGGACCTAACAGAAGCTGCTCAGTGTCACAGGAAGTCCAGCAGAACAGCAGGAGGCTGTGGGCAGTTTCACTTTGTTTACACTAACTGACAGCAGCGGAGGAACATTGTGTGTGTGTGTGTGTACGTGAGTGTGACTCCGTCTTGCTGTACTCCAACTTGTCAAAGCAGGAAGAGCAGAGATTAGTGAAGCCAGAATGAGAACAGTGTGTGCAGGTAGATCTGCTCTGTCTGCTTTCTGTCAGCTTGTCTGCTCTGTAATTGTATCATTAGCGGGCTCAAAGCAAGTTCAAACTTCACTCCATGATAACATTTCAATCAGGATGCAGATGCTTTATCTGATACAGAAGACTTTTTCACTTAGATTGCTTTAAAGGGAAAAAACCCTAGAAATTGCAGCCAGTCAGAGATCACATGGGTGCTCAATGATCGCTCAGTGAATGACAAGAAGACCCACAACCGGATCTCAGTGAAATGATTGGATAATAGCTCAGAGCTGGTGAAATTAGAATGATACTCATCTTCCTGCTTGAACTGTTGCTGAAAGCTTCATTTAGCTGGGAAATATTCAAATCAAAGTGTCTGGAAGTAAAGACAACGATATAAAGTTTTCATTTGATACAGAGTGACTGTTAACGAAGGGAAAGGTAGAACTTTATAGAAGTGTATTACTTATGTAATCAGTGCTTCCAGTGGCTCCATACATAGATGGTCATTAGAGGATAAATCTTGTGACCACATTCCTTTAAAAACACTGACAGGGCACCACTTTCATTCCAACATTAGAATCTGATAATAAAGTCTACAGTCAATGGTAGAGAATAAGAAACAGTAACGTAATCACTGACAAAGTAACAACAAAGACAACCAAAGTTATTTCCCGTATTTTATTTTTCAGTATGTGAAATAGTCTTGTTCTTTCCTTATAAACATATAAACAGCATGGAAGCATATCGTCATCCATGACATCTGTACAGTTGTCAATACATAAACAAAAGGCTGGAATCCACCTGCAACATTCACGGTTACTTTTTAATGACATTGTTCATCTTTCTTAACCCAAAGCCACATGCTGAATCCAGAAAAGTCAGTTCTGTCCATTTCTCTGCAGGCCTACAGGGTAGAGTATACATGACCAATGAAATCCTTTAGAAATCCTTCAAGACGCTACAGCAAAAAGTCATCCAGAACCTTTTGGGCTAGTAATCCTTAGCAATGAAAATAAAACTAATTTTTCAAGACTCATGTTACAAATCCTTTTACACGAAAGAGGTTCAGGGCTGTTCAGTTGTTCATGTGATCCAAGAGTTTTGTCTTTAGATAGTTATTTCCCTGGCAATTTTTCTCCAATCGGCCTGACATGCAGAGAGGGCTGATACTTTAAGAAAATCAATCGCAGGGAAGATGATTCACAACCATTTTCTTCAGCTTCATATGGACTGAACCTCTTTGTCTGTTTTCCATTTAGTGTTTAATGAGGTAAAATGCAAAACCATGACACAGATCGTCTGTCACACATAGCCACCAACGCTTCTGCATGTTGAAGAAGAAAACTTCAAAAGGGAAACTTAAAACTGAATTAAAAAGCACATTTTCTTTGACATTTCTGTCTAAGGCCATTTCTGTCTGTGGTTGGTCAAGTGTGGAACAGAGGTAGGCAGACTGTGGCAGCGGACAGATGGAAGATCAGACCAACACTACAGCATAGTCCTTCTCTGTAGGGTGCATGATAGACAAGAAAGGCAGCTGAACACACAGCTAATGCTGTCAATAGTGGCCTGAACAGGCCTGGAACAGGACTGGATCAGGACTAGATTAGAGACAGGCCTCTATTCCTAACTACCTCATGTTGAAAGCCAATGTTTTCATTCACTACATGAAAATTTGTATTATGCTGAATATACCATTTGAGCCTTAGGATTTTGCTTAAATAATAAGAAAATCCATCATCCAAATGTTCCAAGGACACTTTAGAGTATCCACTTCTTTTCCCCCACCGAACTAAAAAGGGTGAAAATTGAGTAAGTGAACCAACTCACAAAAGTGTACATTCCGTTGGCCAGTTCCGTGGTCCAATTCATCTTTGGCAGCCCCCCCCTAGTTATTCGTTCACCATGACACCAGTTAAGCCTCTGCATTATCATGTGCATGTCAGTGAGTTTGGGCAGCACTGCAGCAGGACTGATTGATGCGATGGACAGAGGAGTCTGGAGTCTGTGGTGTCTAGATGTAGTCATCATCCACAGGTTCTCCTGGTGTATCACAGTGATGGAGGAAGAGGACCACCACTCTCTGAAACACTCCTCTTTTGCTCTGTCGGCGCTCTGAGATCTCCTCCCCAATGGTCTCCATGCAGATGTCGGCTGACAGCTGGCCTTTACGCCGCGGGGCGTAGATGGTGGCTAACGTGACACAACAGAGAGGAAAACATTTCAAATGCTTATATGATCAGGTTCTGCGTTTCCCTGTTCCAGGAACACTTGGATTGATTGGTAAATACTAACAATCATGTACATTTAGGGAACATGTGGAGTGACAGCTGATAGGACGGATGGATGTATTGACGGCACTCACTGCTTTCATCGTCCTCAAAGTCATAGCGGGCGTAGCTGTTGGGATCAGCTGCTCTCAGAGTCCTCAGCCAGGGGAAGTCTGTTATCATGCTGTAGGGAGCACCATCCACCACTCCTGAATAATAACATCAGAGAAGGTGGTTAACTTTGATGACTCCGAACAACCCATCGCACATGTCTCCAGTCTGCCAGCTGCAAGTATACTCTTGTCCCTTTAGTCATCTCAATGAATGGAATACATGCTCCATAATGTGTACTGCTTGGCATTACTGAAATTGCGGTGTAGCATGGAGAAATGTCCCTTTCTTTTACAACTATTTTGGCAAAATAACTCATTTACTTGCTATACATTCTAAGTGAACATAGAACAACGATGACACATTTTTATATTGTCTCTGAACTCCAGCACATTGCTTTTGTACTGAAACAATGACTGTGAGGTTGGAGTGCTGACTCTTAGCTTCTGGGAGTGTTTGAATGTTCATACTGGCTGACCACTGTAGGGGAGCAGCAGGGTAAAGATAGCTTACGGGATTGTTTGAGTGTTCATACTGGGTGACCACCATAGGGAGCAGCAGGGTAAAGATCCAAACAAGCAGGATGTGAAGCTACTGCATCACAGGCCAGGCAGAGGGTTGGAGGCTTAAATAAGTACAGTAAGAATTTGCAACCACATTTTAAATATGGTCACAACTTTCAAGCTCAACATGCACAATATCTTTAGGTATTGAAATTGTGGGATTCTGTATAAAAGAGCAGTGATTTCCACACTGTTCATCTGATGTGGACGTAAACACAGAGACAGTTCAAACAACACTGCTCCTTAAAAAGAGTGCACCGTACATGATTGAAATGTGTTACTGGCTACAAAGCACAACAATGTTTGGTAGGGTTAATGTAGGCGTGACTGTTACCCTCCAGTGTATAGATGTCCCGGCCCCAGGGGTATCTGGGATACTTCTTCACATCCTCTTCTGTCCTGGTGGCCTCTGGGAAGAACTCGTACTTTATTAACTCTCTGAGAGAGAGAGACAAAGATGCAGAGAGTTTATGGCTCACCAGTGATAGATCATGCTCAAACTAAGATTTGGTCTCATACTTAATCATTAACAATGTGAAAAGTTTCACGTTGCATTTCATTAGATCGGAGTGCTCATTTTGTGGGCTTGATGCGGTTAACTCACATCAGTACAACTCATTTTTGCCAACACTGTCCGGAATAATCTGCTGATCTCGGTTTACTCAAACAGGCTTCATTGTGTGTTTGTGTGTGCATGCATCTTCCTTCTGCTTTTGTTTCCAGGCACACAGTGAGAACATGTGATTCACTTTCCAAATTCATTCCCATCTACTTAGCACATATCTTTTTTTCCTGCTTCAACCATGTAAAGCATGTTTTTGAAAAGTGCTGTATAAATGAAGTTTATTATTATTATTAGAAAATTACACATTAAGGTGAAACCGGCCATTGTGCCTTCAATAATAATGGTGACAACTAATCACGTTCATTTGATTCCTTGTGTAACAGAAGCACATACGCTCAGTGGCCACTTTATTCTGCACAATCTAATGCAGTCCAATACAACAGTCCTGCCACACGAAGCTCATAATGTTCACTTTTTATTGAATTATATGTTTATTACCGAGGTCAAAAGGTGGTGTGCTACTGCATTATATTGACAGCTGTTTCTATTTTTTCGTCCTCCCAATTGACATACATGAGTAAAATATTACCATCTCTCAATATAATGCAGTACAGTACAGCACCACCACTAACTATGGCATCAGTGCTGAAACACAGACTTTCATTAAGACCTCTATGAACATTTTAGGCCTCATAAAAGGCATTTTATGGCAGAACGCTTCTGTTGAATTGCATTAGACTGTACAGGTGTACCTATTAAAGTGGATAAAAGTTCATCCTGGCAGCTCAGCAGCTTTAACGATGCTTGACTACCTACGTCCGGGACATTAACTCCCACGTCACCAGCACACTCAGAGAGGCTGTCTCTTTGCATCTGTATGTGTGAACACACTGTTAGAGTGAGTGACACATTAGCAATCTAACCACGACCACGGCTGCGGTCACCATGGTAACAACACACTACCAATCAACATTTCTGTTCAAAGCCATCTCCAGAAAAGTAGCCCACACATTGTAGCTTCAGGGAAGCAGAGCCATCAAACATATCTGAAACAAAAGGACACTAGGATGGAGCGTTATCACAGACACTACTCACTGGCTGATGTTGGCTATGGTGTCCATCCAGCTGCGAATGCGAACCTTGTTCCGTATATTTGGAGGGTTGCTGAACTCGTGCACTATAGCGATGTGATAGGGATAGGGCCCCTGGAAGAGCTGACGCTCCAATGCTACTGAGTCAATCTGAAGAGAGGAGAGAGGGAAGTAAAGAGATGGATTGTTCCGGTGAGGGCGAAGAGAACGAGGGAAGAGACGAGAGACTGAGGGATGGAGAAAGATGATCAGATGGTAGCATGTGAAGTTTTTGCTTCATTTGCTCTACCAACTAAAAGCAGCTCAAAATGTCCAACTGGTTGAAATCTAAAACCAGCTTCCAGTTGTTATCTTTGCTGGAGGACTGTTTAACTATGGGCCACAGGCAGACATTTTCAACATGCCTTAACAAATGGAAATCTATATTCTGGTACACTGATTGCGACATTAAAACCTTTTCCATTTCTACGAGCAAACTAACAAAACTGGTATCTAAATGTTTTGTTAAACGATCATAACCACACACATAAAAACCAGTGGGCCTCATTCACCAACTGTTCTTAAGAGGAAATTTCTTCTTGAAACTCACTTACGCAGTTTTTTCCAAAATTCTGACATTCACCAATGTTTTCTCATTTGGGATTTGTTCTTAGGTAAGAACAGAATTTGCGCACACTCCACAGCACATTTGCGCATTTGAGTGCCGACATGTTACTACTAGTTTCTCTTCTCTCTACTTCTGCATCACCATGTTCATTATTTAGACTAGTCGCTGTTCTCAACGAGAACAGGTGAGCATCACGTAGTGCTGGGGTAATGCAGTTTATTTAGGGCCATTACTAAACAGCCAGAGAACCTGATGTGGAGAGGGCAGAAAGGAGTACTGGTAGCTTGTGAGAAGTGCCAGGGCGCAAGAAAAAGTCACAGTACAACCCATGAGTAAAATCTAGATGTGCTGGTACTGCGTACCGGTGAGTACTGGCCCACTGCATCTATTTGCAGGGAGTGACGAATATTTTTTGGGCCTCAGATTTGAGATCAAACCATTTTTGTTTTTTTTACTTCATCAGTTGTGCACCCTTCTCCGGACACAGCGTTCACTGAACGAGTAATAGCATCCTATGCATCTTTTTTGTTATTTTTATATCCACTACTGATGCTACTAAATATGACAGCTCGTTTGCTGTTCACTTCCTGCAGCAGTACCCCCACTTCAAAACTACTGACGTTTTTCTTATGTTTGGAGTCCGGTGCTCCACCGTCTTTAGATTTTCATTTGGGCATTCTTGACTTCTCTCTCAACTTTTCTTGATTTCTGTGTGAGCATACGGCCCTGCAGTCTCATGCCCTGTTATGGTGATTGGCAGGGCATTTACCTATGCTAATTCGGAACAACTGGCACACGCCTTCAATTTACGAGGACAATGGGATCTCATTATTCTAAGAACACAGGTGCGAACAATTCTGTGGTTTAAGGACACGTCATGAATCTGACGTAGACTTTTCTTAGGACCTTTAAGAACAAATTTAAGAAAAACGAGAAAAAAAAGATATTGGTGAATGAGGCCTATTCTCCTAATGACAACAGTGTATGAAGTAAACTAAGCATGTCTGAATTTAAATGTAATTCATTCAAATGCTGATGGCAGTGTTTGTAATATTTAGTGTGAGGATTATACTGTGAAGCCTGTATTACATATGTTGTGGTCCGAGTGTACTGTCTCATGCCTAGTACACAGATCCTGACATGCCTGCAGTATGTTGCAGGTTAGTATCGTGATGTATTATAGGAACTGGATAACGGACTCAAAGATGGCGCCCAGTCACTTGAATGAAATTTGCCCTCCCAGCGCATAAACCAGAGTTTCCTAGATTAGATTAGAAAACTTTATTAATCCCCAGTGGGGAAACTCAGGTTTGCTTCCGCATTGTGCTGCCCACTGCACATGCTCATTTTCTCCCACTGGCTCTGCCTGTCTGGCCGCGCCCAGCCCATAGACTTTACAGTGAGATGATGTCACACACTTTAAAATTGCTTTCCTGGCTCTGGGAAAGTTTTACAAATACAAAACCTTCATGGTTTAAAAAATGATAAGAGAAAGAGTAATAACTGAGTTTGTTTGCAGTTTGAGGACGTCTCTTTTATAATGGTGGTCTATGGGGACCTGCAGGGGATTTTCCTGTTGCAATACCACAAGTGACCACTGAGACACACTGGCAGCAAGACTTAGCGGCGCCCGTGTATCAAGCTCTCTTAATACATCCATGGTTAGATTCAGTTGCTAAGGAAACAGAGATAATCAGTGGTAATCACACATTACCAACCTGGTGCATTGGGCGCATGTAGATGATACGGTTCCTCTCAGGAGGCATTCTCAGTATCTGATCCAGGACCTGTTCCATGTCCAGCTTCTTACACTGAGCGTAGTCAAACCTGTTCACTATGGGAGCACTTTCTACTCGCAGCTGCTTCAACACCCGACATCTGGTGGCTACAGAGGGAGGACACAAAGAGACTGAATGCTTTCTGAACACTCAACATAAAATTGGAGGGTTTTTAAACTGGATTTATTCAGAGGGCTATACGGTTTTCACACAAAACCCTGTTTTGAAGCGTGGTAATGAACATGTGTTCTCCCCATGCTTGACTCATTTATGCCAAGTTACTGGACGTGAATATAAATATGTCTGCTAAACTGAGCTGTCAATGCTGACTTTATTAAAACACTGGATATCAATGGCAGACAGCGTGGGGGATGGTGTCATTTTAGTCAAATTCCTTATGAAAGGTTGATTCAGTAACTTATACTGTACAACTTTCTCCTCTAAAGAGGTTATTTTATTCTTGCTAGAATGACAATGGCACTCTGTCAGTGCATCCAACACTTGGGTGCAGACCAAGATCTCGTCACAATTCCGGAAAAGATTACATTCAAATTGTTGTGCATATTCATGGTCTCCGGATGACAGTTTTGGTAACCCTGACAATTCATCAGACCAGTATCATCACTAGAATTACAAGCAAGTTCACAAAGTTCCAAGCACCCGACGCGATTCAGAACCGAAGGAACTGGAACTGCAATCTTATCATTAAACGTTCAAAAATTAAATACTAGAGGACGACCTGAATATGCCTACTACATCCGGTGACATCTGTAGATTGAAATGGTGAGATTAGAAGTTTTTTCCAAAAATGACACTGTATAGTCAAAGATCATGTAGCTAGCAAACAGAAAATCTGCAACAGATTTTTGACAATAAAGAACAAAGAATGTTTTGACACCATTTTCACCTGTCTTAGTCAAAAAAATAAAAAACAGAATAGTTTACAAAAATGATATATTTTATGAAAGAGTAAAAAGTTTGCACATGCGGGAATGAGGCTTATGGCCCATACCATATACCATTAAATGCAGCTCTATGCAAGGACCGTGTGGATCTGCATCACTCTGCATGAATGATGTAAAGATAGTGGCATGTGATCCAAAACATGTTGTTTTTATGACTTTACTATGTCGACCCCTTGAGGTCGACATGAGTAATTTTTTGTGGTTGGCCATAGGGCTGTGCGATATGACGATATATATTGTGTGACAATAGAAAAACGTTTTTTGTTTCATACTATGTTCTATCGTTTATTTTGTTGTGTCGCAAATAACACAGTCATTTGGACGACGCTTTCTTCCGCACGGCACGGACGCAGGCAGGAAATTTGCATCAAGGCAACACAAACAACCATGGAGTAGAGTAAATGTGACACAGAACTGGGTAATTCCGAACAGGAGAAAGACTCAGACCAGCCAAGACAAAACAAAGAGCTCCTACCTGAAAGAGGGGCTACTTCTGTTGCATGGACGTGGTTTGGGTATGAAAAGTGTGACATGGACCAGAAAACCGTAGTTTGCAAATTATGCCGCCAAATGTGGTAATTTTATATAAACTATTTATTCATTGAAGTTACAGAAAATCATAGGTGTAACGTTAGTGCTAAAGCGTATGTCATGCAAGAGAGCCAATAAAAACAAACGGAATGATCAAAATTGTCATGTTGACATTTAAGGTGTATTGATTGATTCACGACATCAACTTATGTAGCGAGTAACATGCAAGAAAACATTCCACCTTAAAAGCTCCAATAGCCTTTGAGTGGCAGAGTAAATTAAATTATTTTTTCTCCAGTCTATAACTAGCTAACATTAACAAGTGTGGTCACTTATAGTTGACTTATGTATGTAAATTCGCCACCGGAGGAACAGTGTTTACATAAGCTTCGAAACGAGCCACAACTTAACCACGTGTCATAGGCACGCTCCAGTACTTAAACAAATAGCACTACAACTCTGCAGAAAAAGTACAATATCGGGATATGTATCGTTATCTGGATATGAAATGACCTATATCAGGATATGAAAATTTGGTCATATCGCACAGCCCTAGTTGGCTAGCCTCTCCCATCTAGTACCTTCCTTGCAATCTCCACATTTGTACTTTGGCCAGTGTGGGCAACAAAACCAATTTAAAACAAATTTAATTTGTGGAAAAATAATAAATCAGAGCACATATGGTACCAACAATGCAGTAAGAGGTTTTAGTTGAAGAGTATTAGTACATATTTAGTCAAAGTAATGCAAAAAGAGAAGAGAGTCCTTGTCTGTTACCATGAATGAACATCATCTTGGGGCAGTCTTTGAGGACCAGGTCAGTGATTCCACAGTTGGTCAGTGTGATGCCCACCAGGTTCTTACTCTTCAGAGACAAAATCTGCACAAGCAAAAGCATCTCAGTATGTCAATAATACTAACAAAGGAGAGTTTCAAGTTTAGTTTATTTGTCACATATAATCATATTGGGTATAATCATAGTGAAATAAATGAAATCATAGTGAAATGTATGACACAGTACACAACTGTCACAGCCAATGTTAACTGCCCCTCACATGTGCACCCTGGAAGAAGCCAAAGACCTATCTACCATCATTTAGACAACAAACATGAGGAAAAAGATTCCTCTGAGCTCAAGATTCTCCCTCTGAACTCCACCGGCAACACTCTGGCTCCCCCCAGGGGAGGAAAGCCTTCAGGATATTTTACTTTGAAAATTACTTTGTAACAAGTTTACTATAGACTATGTACAGTGCATATAGAACGCACTCATCTCCTCCCTGGACTTTGAATAACAGTGAATTAATTACTTTTTTAACACTGATAAACAGTGACTATAAGACTATAACGTCACAGTGAAAACAAATGTCTACAAATTGGATTGTGTGTGTGTGTGTGTACCTGTACGTGGTCATCCTCAGTGACCGGGTCTGAGGTGCTGGTTGATTTGTCAGCCATTCGTTTCCTCCTCACTGCTACTCGAGGCCTGGCTCTTGAAAGATCTACACAAAGTAAACAGCACAAATATCCCCTTACACAATACAAAAGTAAGAAACACTCCGAGTGTGTTCACATTTAACTGCCTGCCAACAAACAGAAGTCAACTATTTTAACAGCTGTAGGCAGTTAAGTTACTCCACTGATTAAGCATGGCACTCCTATAACACAGTCACACTCACCATAGAGTTGCAAAGACCAGAGATATCATCATTTTTATTCCACACATCCTACATTACCCACAATGCAAGTTGACTCCTGACAGCTCAGATGGACAAGCGGGTGTGCTATGCTAGTAGCTAGTGTCTAATGTAGCCTGCAGCAGAGATGAGGAGCTACAGAGGTATTTATTTTCAAACTTGTAGTCTTCAGTCCCAACCGACGCTGACTCAAGTGACATCACTTGAGGACATTTATCAGACTTCATACAGCTCCCTCTGAAGACACTAAAGGTTTTATACAACTTTTATAACATATGCAGTAGTTCTCCTGGAAACACACTTTGATGTGTAAGATCGGTGCAGTTCCCCTTTAAGCGACTACTGGCTCAAATATTCATTTAAAATAATAAAACTCAAATTTCTATTTGTGTACATGTGGATGCAGTTGTCATGTAAATATGTTTTATATGATAAAGAAATTAGAAACAAGTGATGAGATATTTCAATCCTCTAGGCTCAGCAGCTGTGCTGGTATCCACAGTGCTATTGTGAGAGTATTAGCAGTACACATGACTGTATATTAGAGATGTTCCGATACTTCCCGATACCGATTCCCATACCTGAACTTGCGGAATTGGCTGATACTGATCCAATACCAGTGTGATAAAAAAAAATTACATATTATTTTTTAACAGCTGTATACTACTAACCTTGTATGGATGTGATATGATTGCCATTATTGTTGTATGGCCTGGCTCAGGTTAAACCCTTTGTAAAACATGAACAAATACATACAGAGAATGAATGCCACAGAACTTTCTTTTATCATCTAGTTTGACAGTCAGCTATAACTGAAAAAGAACAAGAATAAATACAGTAACAATTCCGTACAGAGACTTTTCTGAAACATCTCTCTCTCAGTTCTCTCCTCGGTGGATGGCCTATGCACACGTTTTCAACAGGCACTGCACTAGTTTATATAATTCGTCTTTGACAGAATACTAGACGAGTGGCCACTATCAATAAAAGCTATCCACTACTTGGCAAGGTAGCTACCAGTCATGGCTAACGTTACAGTCTACTGTTTTGAGTGTGGCTGGCGGGTGTACACATGGACCCTCAATTGTTGTATGAATGGAACGGCATGCCCGTCCGTAAGCCCGCAACTATCGGTGGATGCGGAACGTGGAAAGTATGTCCGAGGCTTTACACATCGCCATTTTACTGGTGGGATTTTCCAGTGTAAAATATTGCCAAATTGCTGACATTTTGGTTACACTCTCTGCTAACACGGCACTGCTGTTGTTTGTCATCGTCACGTGATTAATTACCTGAAATCAGAACTTTCTTCGCCGCTCTAGTTGCCAGTGGCAGCCACAATACATCCATGGTGGCAACACAGCACAACTTGCTGTGTAGGCTACTGTTTTAGAGCAGCGAAGAAGAATTGATTTCCGGTGAAACAAGTTGATTTTTTTCAGGGCCAATAAATTATGGTATCAGATTGGTGCATAGACTGGCATACTCGCCGATAGCCGATCCCGCATTTTAGGCAGTATCGGAGGCATTTCTGATACTGGTATCGGTATCGGAACAACTCTACTGTATATAGCCTTGGCACTGCCAATATGGTCCCACTCAGCCAGACAGTGATGCTATAATAAACAGCCAAAAAATGAAAAATTTGACACACACTTACAACTCAATGTCTTCTACAAAAAAGCCTCCTGGACCATGAAAGTCCGCCATGATGGTTTTTTTTAGGTAATTTGCATAATGTGAAAAACAGTGATATGAATAGACTTTTTAAAATTTTGACTGTATCAACACCAAATTTGGTATACAGCCTTGGGGGACTGAAATACACATTTCTATTACAAATGTCCAAGATTGGTGGAAAAACATGGCCACCACCAATCAAAAAACTTTGCCAAGGCTCAGGAGGAAATTGGCAATAATTTGTGTTGTCTTAGACCAATTCTGATTTAAGTAGAGACATCACACACTATGTCCGGAACATACACATCAAGTTTCATTCAAATCCAATACAGAGGGTGCAAATTGCGGGTCTCTGAGTGCACAGCTATTGAAATGATTTTAATGATGAAACAAGAGTGCGATTGGTCTCACTCCTTCTTTAAACAGAGTTAAACTAGCTGAAGCGACTTTATCAGCTTTGTGAAGCTGGAAACCCGCCTGCTAATGCTTGCGGCTCCTGTGGGTTATTGAGCTGCTTCCTTCTGTAAAGTGAAAAAGGGTTAGAACCCGTTCATTGTAAGTGAAGGAATTATTCTTATTATTAGGGCCTTTGCAGCAACCGCTGCTTTTCTTTTTCCGCTTTGACAGCATTTTTGGGGGGGTTGACATGCTCAAAAACTCACGAAACTTGGCACACGCGTCGGAAGTGGAGAAAATTGCGATCTGATATGACTCGCAGGATTGGGTGTGGCACGCTAGTGCCCCCTAACAATTTTCAAAACCAAACTTTAACTTCGATGTAGCTGTATGAAATTTGATAGGCTGATGTAACACGGGCTACAGGGGGTCATACTTTAACGAACTCCTACAAAATTCATCAGATCAGCTTCAGATTTGAGCAGTGCAATCTTAAAACCTTCACAATGAAAAGTTGTGCTATCTGTGAGGATCGTCGAGCGGCGTGGACGTGGTGTGGCAGCCATTTTGCACGTTTTGCCATGAAACATCAAGTTATTGTAACTCGAAGGTACATTGTCCAATCTGCCCCAAACTTCACATGTTTGATAAGACTCCCGGCCTGAACACATCTATATGCCAATATTCAGTCATTGTCACAGCGCCACCTACTGGCAACAGGAAATGACATGTTTTAGACTTTCATGTACTACTGTACTCCTGGGTGACCAGATCCACCTCAATTGTGGTCAGAAAAGCCTTAACACCTTGATGATGCTTTATTGTGAAGATTGAGAGTTTTCATGAAACAGCGATGCCCTGGAGGTGCGGCGAATTTCGATGTCTCACCATGAACCTACAAGCTGTTGTAACTCGGCTGTACATACTCAAATCTGCCCCAAACTTCACAGTCCAGGCCTGAAGATGTCTAAATGGCAAAATTCACTCAGTCATAGCGCCACCTACCGGCAACAGGTAGTTACAGGCGCTATATTTTAACATACTACTCCCAGCAGATTGACCATGTCCCCTTCAAATTTGGTCAGTCATGTCTTAAGACCTTGATGATGCTTTACTATCAAGACTGTGAATTGTCATGGAACGCTGTTGCCATGGTGATGCATTATTCGCCATGAAACAGGAAGACGTTTTATGAGGGGCTAGAGGTGCTCTTAAACTCATGAAACTTGGCACACACGAGAAGTGTAGAGAGTGTTGATTTGATTCGGGTCGTTGGCTTGGGTGTGGCAAATTGGCTCCATAGCGACCCCTACAAAATTTCAATGAAGTATCCCTCGCAGTACGTTTCACCTAGATCAGTGTCCGAAATTGACTTTTTGACTCACCGGCCAAGGGGACTGGTAGATGTAAAAATCCACCAGCCAAGCATATTTTTTACCAGCCAAAATAATAAATTGCCTTTTTGTGTCACATATACAGTTGTTTCAATCCATTTCTTTGAGATAATGAGGTATTATGTTGAATACAAACTAAAAAGAAGAGGAGGAAGCAAAATTTGAAGGAAAATTATGTTAATATATTGATCAATGGTTAATCAATTCAAACCTGAATACAAATCAAACATTAAAGTAAATTTGAAAGTTTTGTAAACTTATCGGATGCTTAATCATTTTAATCAACTTAAATCCCCTCATCACTCTCCTTACACAGGGAAATAATGTACTTTTTACTTTACTTTTAACATTCATCTGACAGCTATAGTTACTTATATGTTAATGCATCTATAAAAATAAAGTAAAATATATTATATCTCTGATAGGAGTACCTCTGCAGCATGATAATACATTTAAGTAATATTTTGAATTCAGGACTTTTACTTGTAATGGAGTACTACAGTATGTATTAAAAGATGTGAATACCACAGGCTTTTGGCCGGACACATTGGAGTTTAGTTGCCAGCAGCAACAACAATTCAGAATCCTTCAAAATAAAAGCGCCAGCTCCACAAATGCTACTAGCTACTAACACAAGCTAGCAGACCACCGACAAGTAATTTAGCGGAGTGGCTGATGTCCTGTACGGTAAACAGTGCCGCGAAACTAGGAGCCCTCGAGACGGTCAGTTCTGCTACACTGTTTAGACGTGCGTAAAAACACATGGGGTGTGTGTCGAACTCCAACACAGACAGCAGAGGACAGAAGCAGCGCGCTCGTAAATGACACCAAAACGCGGTAGAGACTCTCAGCATAGTTTTTTATTACATGACGATATTGGTACAAACATTTACCCGCCAGTATGGAGGATAGCCTTCCGAGATTTACTCGCCAAATGGAAAATCTAACCGCATTTGGCGCTTGGCGGGTGTTAATTTCGGACCCTGACCTAGATGTACAAAATTTGGTCAGCACATGTACCATACCAAGGCTTAAAAGAAAGTCTCTTGGAGCCATACCCTAAGTCTTACAGGAAGTCGGGCATTTTGATTTTATGTTCAGTTTTTGGTGTATTTTTGGCCATTTACAGGGATCATACTTTAACAAACTCCTCCTAGAGAATTAACCAGATCAACTTCAAATTTGGTCAGTGCAATCTAAAGAGCTTAATGATGAAAAGATGTGCTAATCCTGAGTTTCTGTCGAACGGTGTGGCCGTGGCGGCGCAGCGAATTTCGACATGAAAAAATAAACTGTTCTAACTCCAATCCACATGGTCAGATCTTTTCCAAATTGCCCACGTTTGACGAGAGTGCCGGCCTGAAGACATGTACTTACTGGCGCTCTACTTTAACAAGCTCCTCCTATTTCACAATTTCAGAGCTGTGTCGACCGATCTCCAGTGAAAGCACCGTGGCTGCTGCTTCCCCCCGACGTGCACAAGAGTGTGGGGGCCCGTTCCACACTCCTTGCAGCTTTAATTAGGGCCAGAGCACCGAAGGGTGCGAGGACCCTATTGTGTTGCAAGGAGTTATTATTAGGGCCGGAGCACCGAAGGGTGCAAGGACCCTATTGTATTGCAAGGAGTTATTAGGGCCCGTAATAGGGCCATTATTAGGGCCCGAGCACCGAGTGGTGCGAGGACCCTATTGAACTGCAAGGAGTTATTTTTATTTATTTTTTTTAGTCATTGAGCTCATTTTTGAGGGGCAAGGCATGCTCCAAAACGCATTAAACTTGGCGTGCACATCAGAAGTGGCGAAAATTGCAATCTGATATGGGTCTCACGCTTGGGTGTGGCAAATTGGCTTGACAGCGCCCCCTGCAGTCGAAAACCAACCACTTAGTTTCACCTACATGGCTGAAATTTGGTAGGCATATGTATCATTTCTGGATGTACAAAAAAGCCTCTTAGAGCCATGCCCTAAACCCAACAGGAAGTCAGCCATTTTGAATTTTGTGGTCATTTTTGGTGATTTATATGTTCCATAGTTTAACGAACTCCTCCTAGAGAATTAATCAGATCAACTTCAAATTTGGCCAGTGCAATCTTAAAACCTTCGTGATGAAAAGTTGTGCTAATCGTTGTAGATCGTTGAATGGCGTGGGCGTGGCGAGGCGACCATTTTGCACGTTTCGCCATGAAACATCAAGTTTTTGTAATTCAAAGGTACAGTGTCCAATCTGCCCCAAACTTCACATGTTTGATAAGACTCCCGGCCTGCACACATCTACATGCCAATATTCAGTCATAGTCATAGCGCCACCTACTGACAACAGGAAATGACATGTTTTAGACTTTGATGTACTCCTCCTAGCAGGGTGACCAGATCTACCTCAAATGTGGTCAGAAAAGCCTTAACACCTTGATGATGCTTTATTGTGAAGATTGTGAGTTTTCATCAAACGGTGTTACTGTGGCGGCGTGGCGAATTTCGATGTCTCGCCATGAAACTACAAGGTGTTGTAACTCGGCTGTACACGGTCAAATCTACCCCAGATTTCACATGCTGGACAAGAGTCCAGGCCTGAAGACATCGACATGCCAAAATTGAGTCATAGTGCCACCTACTGGCGACAGGAAGTTACAGGCGCTATATTATAACGTACTATTCCTTGCAGCTTACTCATGTCCCCTTCAAATTTGGTCACTTGAATGTTAAGACCTTCTCGATGCTAAGTTCCAAAACTTTTGGTTTTCATGCAACGCCGTTGCCATGGTGACGCATGATTCGCCATGAAACAGGAAGCTGTTTTTGAGGGGCTAGGGATGCTCAAAAACTCACGAAACTTGGCACACACATCACAAGCAATATAATTAGATATCTGACATGGTTCTCAGAATTGGGTGTGGCAAATTGGCTCGATAGCGCCCCCTACAAAATTTCAACGAAGTAGCCCTCGAACTACGTTTCACCTAGATGTACGAAATTCGGTAGGAACATGTGACATCCCATGACTTACAAAAAAGTCTCTTGGTGCCATTACCTAAACCCAACAGGAAGTCGGCCATTTTGAATGTAATGTCAAATTTTGGTGTATTTTTACATTTACAGGGGTCATACTTTGACGAACTCCTCCTAGAGAATTCATCAGATCAACTTGCGCTTTTCTGACCACATTTGAGGTAGATCTGGTCACCCTGCTAGGAGGAGTACATCAAAGTCTAAAACATGTCATTTCCTGTTGTCAGTAGGTGGCGCTATGACTATGACTGAATATTGGCATGTAGATGTGCGCAGGCCGGGAGTCTTATCAAACTTGTGAAGTTTGGGGCAGATTGGACACTGTACCTTCAAATTACAACAACTTGATGTTTTGTGGCGAAACATGCAAAATGGTTGCCTTGCCAGGCCCACGCCGTTCAACGATCTACAACGATTAGCACAACTTTTCATCCCAAAGGTTTTAAGATTGCACTGGCCAAATTTGAAGTTGATCTGATTAATTCTCTAGGAGGAGTTCGTTAAAGTATGGAACATGTAAATTGCCAACAATGACCACAAAATTCAAAATGGCCGACTTCCTGTTGGGTTTCAGGCATGGCTCTAAGAGGCTTTTTTGTACGTCTGGAGATTATACATATGCCTACCAAATATCAGCCCTGTAGGCGAAACTAAGCGGTCGGTTTTCGACTGTAGGGGGCGCTATCGAGCCAATTTGCCACACCCATGCATGAGACCCATATAAGATCACACTTTTCGCCACATCTGATGTGCACGCCAAGTTTGGTGTGTTTTGGTGTATGCCTTGCCCCTCAAAAATGCGCTCAATGACAAAAAAACAAACAAAAAAAACAAAACAAAATTATTATTATTATTATTATTATTATTATTAACTCCTTGCAATACAATAGGGTCCTCGCACCATTCGGTGCTCGGGCCCTAAATATAGCCGCAAGCTGCAATTAGCGGGTTCCAAACCTTTTTTGCTTAACAGAAGGAAGCAGCTCAATAAACCATAGGAGCCACAAGCAGCAACGAGCGGGTTTCCGCCTTCACAGCTGATAAAGTCACTTCAGCGTGTTTAATTCTGTTTAAAGAAGGAGAGAGACCAATTATTCAGTTGTTTCATCATTAAAATGTAGGCAGCATTTCAATAGCTGCACAATCAATGTCCTGCCTTTTGCCCCCACTGTATCGGATTTGAACGAAACTTGGTGTGTATGTTCAGGGCGTAGTGTAGGAATTCTCACTGAGTTTGATCAAGATTGGTTAATGACAACTCGAGTTATGGCCAATTTCCTGCTAAGACCTGCCCTTTTCAAAGTATTTTGATTAATTGGTTTTTCACCAATCTTGCTCATTTGTAATAGAAATGTGTATCTCAGTACCCTAAGGCTGTATACCAATTTTGGTGTTGATACAGTGGAAATCCAAAAAATAGATGTTTTGTTACTGTTTTTCACAATATGCAAATCAGCAAAAAAATCCATCATGATAGTCTTGATTGTCCAAGAGGCTTTTTTGTAGGGCACATTCAGTTGTTGATGTGTGTGAATTTTGAAGTCAATCGGACTTACAGTGTGGGGGGGCCGGCCATTCAAAGTTTTCACTTTTCTGGCTGTTAATTATAGCGCCACCGTGAGGCCAATTGGGACCATATTTTTTGTAAAGCATTTGCACGTGATCTCCAGTTATGGTGCCGAGTTTCATGTCTCTAGCTCGTTCCAGCTCACGGCAAATTGGGTCAAAGCATAATAAAGCAGATAACAATCAGTGGGACACGCCCACATTCATCAATCAATATGACACTTCAGATTTTGGTTCATACTTGCCCCCACAGCATGTGTACCAAATTTGGCGAAATTCTGTCAACTGGGTTTTGAGGTAAACATTTTTGGTATTTTTGGCACCCCCTATTTGTTAATCTCAAAATACTTTGGCTTGCCTATTCCCAAACACGCACTGAATACGTCTACAAAGATTTATGATGATTGGACAAACGGTCAATTAGTTATAGCCAATTTCCTGTTAAGCCCGGCCCACAGCGAGGCTTTTTTTTATTGATAGCGGCCACGTTTTTTTGACCAATCATGCTCATTTATAACAGAAATGTGTATCTCAGTCCCCCAAAGCTGTATACTCAATTTGGTATTGATATAGTCAAAATCCAAAAAGTCGATGTCACATTACTGTTCTTCACATAATGCAAATTAGCAAAAAAATCCATCATGGCAGACCTGTATGGTGAACATGTGTGTCAAATTTCAAGTCAATCGGAGTCACTGTGTGAGGGGCGTGGCCTTTCCAAAATTGCGTTTTTGAACATGAATTACAGCGCCACCATCTGGCCGACTGCGTTCATGTTTCTTGTGAAGCATTTGCACATCATTTCCAGTTATTGGGCCAAGTTTCATGTTTCTAGCTTATTCCAGCTCACGGGAATTTGAGCCGCATCAGCAGACAACAAATAATAAAGAATAAACCGGCACAAACTTAGAAGTAACCCCTTCAGGGTTAGAACCCTAATAATGAATTGATCAAGGAAACAACTCAAAACTCACATGAAACCACAGGCCCGAGACTTTACAACTAAACCAAAGCACAGCTTTAGTTGCACTCCTCTAAAGTGATGGTTAGTGGACACATCTCAAATGTGCCTTACCTGTCTCAGGTACCAGGGACACAGAGGACATACGGGTGCAAGATCGGGTCAAAGGTCGTCTAGGAACAAAATCCTCGTCTCTGGCCTGACCCTGCTGTGAACCTGAACCAGCAGCGGCAGATCCAGCAGGGGCAGGTTGTCCGTCTCCCTGCCCAGGCAGCAGAGCCGGTCTCATGGGAGCATGGTTTACAGCAGCATCTCTGGGCTCCAGACTGTCCACACCGGCAGGACCAGAGCTCTGCCTCACCCCAGCCTCCCTTGTGCAACTGTCCCCAGTCTGTGCTCCAGAGGGGCCGTCTGTGCTGTCATTAGTCCTGCCAGTTCCTGTAGCTCTGTCAGTGGTTGTTGTTGCTCTATGGGTGGTCCCTGCCACCACCCTCCCACATCCACCCACCTGCCTAGATGTGGCTGCCCCAGGTCCAACCCTGCCAACTGATCCAGTCACTGCCCTCAGTCCGGTCCTTGCTGGTGCACCAGCACTCCCAGTGCCCCGCAGTGTCCCACTGTCAGCACCGGGCCTTGCAGTGGTCTCCCCAGCCTCACTAGTAATTCCTTTACTGCTAGTCCTCCTGCTGGTCTCAGCAGCAGCCTTCATGTCTGCCTTGATCTGTTCACTGGTCACCTGACAGCTCTTCTCACAGCTGCTGTCCACCAGCTGAGCCTTTGTCTGACCCACTGATACAGCCACATTGTTGCTCCGCCGCAGAGGAGTCTTTCCTTTACCTGGAAACACAAACAAATAACTTCACACAATAAATTTGATTTTGACTTGGGTCTTGCGCTTTTCAAGGTCTTTAAATTTAGGTGTCTTTTCAGCACTTTTTGAAGTTCTTAGCTACACTACTCACTACACTGCCAACACTCTGGTTTTACACTCTACAATTTTTTTAATTGAACAAGAAAGGCCAGAATTTTTACTCTTACATGTGCCCCCGTACTGTAGCTGTTGTGTGACAGACCCCAGTCTACGTCCACAACCAAATGTGAATGCAATGGTAAGCTCATCAAACACACTGTTGTGACTGCTGGCTGTGTTCTGTGTTGTGCTGACACCTTCTGTACAGGAAGCCGCCTGCTGCAAACGGGAAGCTGGCATTAGCCTTGAAACAAGGCCTTCCTCTTCCTCACTGTCCGAGTCTGAGATGACCAAGGGGGGCTTGGGAACAGCTGCACAAGCTGGTCTACACTGCTGGACTAAACCACTGGGACCTGGAGGTGGGAAGGATATAAACTTAAAAACTCTGGTCTTAACCTCTGCTAATGATCAAAAAACGAACATGTTCAAACCTGCTTGCTCTTCATCGGGAGGTTGTGGTGTTCCAGCTGGACGACTGGGCCCTGGAGACACGTCAGCTTCTTCCGCTCCTTTCAGCTCTATCTGCGGGTCAGCCTCCATGTCCTCCTCCTCCAAGATCACCTCCTCCTCTTCATTCTCCATCCCATTTACCTCCACTGGTGCTGTGGAAAAAACAAAACTTCTTAACTTACTTCCACCGAGGAGGTTATGTTTGTGGTCCCACTTGTTTATTGGACTGTTAACAGGATGTCGCAAGAAATAATGACACATCTGAAAGCAAACATGCTGCTTTCAGATTTCTGGTGATGGCTCCACTGTACAATTTAAATTGCCATCACTCAGTGTTCATGAGTCTGACTCATTTCACATTTTGAGTGTTAATAATCCCAGACAGGATTTAGGTGCTTCTGCGGTTTGCCCTTGTTATGTTTCTATTGAAGATTTTCAAAAGATTGTTGCTAATAATTTAAGTCCAGAACAAATGAAAATGTGAAGAAGTGAAGGGATCGAAATACTTCAAAGGTCACAATCCATGATGGTAATGAGCTGCTGTGTTAGTCAGTGGAGCAGCAGCAATCCTAAGAATGCAGGTGGGACTTGCCGTTGTGCTGCTGCTGTCTTTGGTTGTTGTTGTTGACGTTGTTGTTGACGACAGGTGGAGGAGCAGGAGGCAGGTTGGCCTCATTATTGTGGTGATGGTTGTTGTTGTCATTGTCATTGCTGGAGTTCTGGTTGCTGACCAGTGCTGAGGACACGCCAATACCAGTTCCTGCGCTCAGGCCCACCCTGGCACAGCCCTGACACACACACACACAATGCGTAATATGCATCAGCACATACACTAACTTTATTAAGCAGATCTGGTATCGCCACACATCAACGAATCACATTAAATGCGACGTTTGTTGTTGTTAATTATAAAATTCAGTGTTTCCGCTATCAATGACAGTCCTTCAGTCATGCCGGGCTGGTGACTCAGTAAAGTAGTACTACTGATACTGCAGTGATACTACTGATACCCTAACTGCTGATAACAACTCACCAAGCATCATGCATGTGCTTACAATAAATGCATTTTGATGTAAAGGCAGCGGTAGGCCTGCAGTGTGAAACCGCCGGTGTTGACAATGACATGGATAGCTAACTTGACTCAGACATTGTTTTGTTTTGAAACACTGCAAGGTCAAAATAGTTCGTACGACATGTTTAACAGAGCTCAACAAAAGGGGATTGGCTCAGAAAGCGAGGACTGACCAAACATCTCATAAACATCTCATGGAATTCAAAAAAACAAAACCCTAAGGAGCATGGAGTTTAGCCAGTTGGTTTAGGTTAGTGGCAAAAAAGAAGAAATGGTGAAGAGGTTAGCTGAAGAGCTGCAGAAGCATGTAATAAATGTGAGCTGTGGGATGGGCACAGAGCTCAGTACTGTATGGAAGGTCAGTACACAACACAACAATGGGATGTCTGCACTCAGGTCAGCATATGGAAAAACACTGATGCATTTTAAAGTTACAATATATTATTAAAGCTGCAAGCAGCGTTGAACAGGCACTCGCACCCTTGTGCACGTCAGGGGGAGCGGCAGCCACGGTGTCCTCACAGGAGGCCGGTCGACATGGCTTTGAATTTTTGTTACCATTGGACACTGCCTGAACGAGATAAATATCACTTTCTGTGTTCACTATGTGGCGCTAGAGAACACACACTAATAATACATCATGTTGCTGGATATCTCATGTGTAGACCACATCATGTAAATTTCATGTAAATCGGATTATCTTTGTCACATAAGGCTGACTTCCTGTTGTCAGTAGGTGGCGCTATGATGATGACTGAATATTGGCATGTAGATGTCTTCAGGCCGGGACTCTAATCATACATGTTAAGTTTGGGGCGGATTGGACAATGTATATTTTTTTATATTTGAAGTTGATTTGATGAATTCTCCAGGAGGAGGTCGTTAAAGTATCACCCTTATAAATGGCAAAAAATACCGGAAAATTTGACATTAATTTCAAAATGGCTGACTTCCTGTTGGGTTTAGCTCATGGCAACAAGACTTTTAAGTCTTGTGATATTACATCAGCCGAGCAAATTTCGTACATCTAGGTGAAACGTACAACGAGGCCTACATCGTTTAAACTTTATAGGGGGCGCCATCGAGTCAATTTGCCACACCCAAATCAGAGACTGACATCTAATCAAAAGTTTTACCTTCTGATGTGTGTGCCAAATTTCATGACTTTAACACCATCCTTAGCGCCTCAAAAACAGCTTCCAGTTTCATGGTGAAACATCAAATTTCGCGCAACGCCACACCCGCGACGTTCAACGATCTACCACGATTAGCATAACTTTTCATCACGAAGGTCTTTAGATTGCACTGCCAAGATTTGAAGTTGATCTGATCAATTCCGTGTGAAGAGTTCGTTAAAGTATGGAGCCTGTAAATGGTTTTGTGGCGAAACATGGAAATTTGACGCCTCGCCACGCCATTCAACGATCTCCAACGAATAGCACAACTTTTCATCATGAAGGTCTTCAGATTCCACTGCCCAAAATTCAAGTTGATCTGATGAATTCTCGAGGAGGAGTTCGTTAATGTATGACCCCTGTAAATGGCCAAAAATATGCCAAAATTTGACACTGAATTCAAAATGGCCGACTTCCTGTTGGGTTTAGCTCATGGCACCAAGAGACTTTTTTTGAAGTCTTGGGATGTTTGCCACAAAACCATTTACAGGCTCCACACTTTAATGAACTCCTCCTACACAATTAATCAGATCAACTTGAAATCTTGACAGTGCAATCTCAAGACCTTCACAATGAAAAGTTGTGCTAATCGTTGTAGATCATTGAGCATGGGCATGGCGAGGCGTCGAATTTCCTTGTTTTGCTACGAAACCATTTACAGGCTCCATACTAACGAACTCCTTGCACGAAATTGATCAGATCAACTTCAAATCTTGGCAGTGCAATCTAAAGACCTTCGTGATGAAAAGTTGTGCTAATCGTTGAACATCGCGGGCGTGGCGGTGCATGAAATTTGATGTTTCGCCATGAAACTGGAAGCAGTTTTTGAGGGGCTAAGGATGGCGTTAAAGTCATGAAATTTGGCACACACTTCAGAGGTTGTGAAACTTTTGATTTGATGTCAGTCTTTGGGTTGGGTGTGGCAAATTGGCTCGATAGCGCCCCCTACAATATTTAAAAGACGTATCCCTAGTTGTACATTTCATTTAGATTTACGAAATTTGGTAGGCACATGTAACATCCCAAGACTTGAAAAAAAGTCTATTGGTTCCATGAGCTAAACCCAACAGGAAGTCAGCCATTTTGAATTTAATGTAAGATTTTGGTGTATTTATTGCCATTTAGAGGAGTCATACTTTAACAAACTCCTCCTAGGGAATTCATCAGATCAACTTCAATTTTGTGCAGTGCAATCTAAAGACCTTTGCGATGAAAAGTTGTGCTAAACTTTGTAGATTGTCAAACGGTGTGGCCGTGGCGTGGCGGCCATCTTGAGCGTTTCGCCATGAAACATCAAGTTGTGGTAACTCAAATATACATTGTCCAAGCTGCAACAACCTTCACATGNAGCCAATTTGCCACACCCAATTCTGAGAACCATATCAGATATCTATTTTCATCGCTTCTGATGTGTGTGCCACGTTTCGTGCGTTTTTGAGCATTATTAGCCCCTCAAAAACAACTTCCTGTTTCATGGCGAATAATGCGTCGCCATGGCAACAGCGTTCAATGAAAACTCACAATAAAACATCACCAAGGTCTTAAGGTTTTACTAACAAAATTTGAAGTGGATATGAGTAAGCTGCTAGGAGTACTACCTTATAATATAGCGCCTGTAACTTCCTGTCGCCAATAGGTGGCGCTATGACTGACTCAATTTTGGCATGTCAATGTCTTCAGGCCTGGACTCTTGTCCAGCATGTGAAATTTGGGGTAGATTTGACCGTGTACAGC
>NTHP01000122.1:1230503-1245203 GCA_003416845.1 Oplegnathus fasciatus | reverse complement strand
AGTCTTATCAAACATGTGAAGTTTGGGGCAGATTGGACACTGTACCTTTGAATTACAACAACTTGATGTTTCATGGCGAAACATGCAAAATGGTGGCCTCGCCACGCCTATGCCGTTCAACGATCTACAACGATTAGCACAACTTTTCATCACGAAGGTCTTAAGATTGCACTGGCCAAATTTGAAGTTGATCTGATTAATTCTCTAGGAGGAGTTCGTTAAAGTATGGAACATGTAAATCACCAAAAATGACCACAAAATTCAAAATGGCTGACTTCCTGTTGGGTTTAGCTCATGGAACCAATAGACTTTTTTTCAAGTCTTGGGATGTTACATGTGCCTACCAAATTTCGTAAATCTAAATGAAATGTACAACGAGGGCTACTTCTTTTAAATATTGTAGGGGGCGCNTTAGCACAACTTTTCATCACGAAGGTCTTAAGATTGCACTGGCCAAATTTGAAGTTGATCTGATTAATTCTCTAGGAGGAGTTCGTTAAAGTATGGAACATGTAAATCACCAAAAATGACCACAAAATTCAAAATGGCTGACTTCCTGTTGGGTTTCAGGCATGGCTGCAAGAGGCTTTTTTGTACATATACCTCCCAAATTTCAGCCATGTAGGTGAAACTAAGCAGTTGGTTTTCGACTGTAGGGGCGCTGTCAAGCCAATTTGCCACACCCAAGCGTGAGACCCATATCAGATTGCAATTTTCGCCACTTCTGATGTGCACGCCGAGTTTAATGCGTTTTGGAGCATGCCTTGCCCCTCAAAAATGCGCTCAATGACTAAAAAAATATATATATATATATATATGATAATAATAATAATAATAATTCCTTGCAATTCAATAGGGACCTCACAGCGGTCGCTGCTCGGGCCCTAATAATCTCTACAAAAACAATAGGTTCCTCGCACTTTCGTGCTCGGGCCATAAAAACATTTCTCAACTCTAAATGGAATGATGTATGAACATCTCAATTTATAGTTCACTTTCTACGTTAGTCAAAAATGAGCTTTGCTTACTGTATTTGGGCTTTGGTTTCAGCTGCACTGTGCAGAATGATGTCTGTGCAGAGTTTAGATGCCACCCTGCTCCAACATGCAACTTACACAAGTGTGCTTTGGAAATTTGAAACTTCCAGGACACAAACACTGAGAATGGACTTTCCAGTGAAGTAGGAGACATCTTGAGTCTAGCGGTTAAACTTCTGAAACTAAACTTGCATGTTCATTCGGATTTCGAATGAGGAAGTAGTAATAGGTGTGCTTTGAAGAATTTGTAAGTAATTTATTGAACATTTTTGTTGGGGAAACCATGTCAGAATTTTTTTTTATTCAAAGCAGAGCACCTGGAGGGGATCTTGAAAAAATGTGACATGAAAACCTTTCAGGGTCTTCAAAATACTATATTAAAAAAAAAAAAAAAGATTTCAAAACACCTCCCTTCAACACCCACAAAAAGCTAAACAAATGAAAAGCCAAGTTCTAAATAATCATGCAAATGATACCACAGAGGATATGCTAATGCTCTGCACTAAGGGCTGAGGTTGACAATACAGCTGAGCTTTTCTTTCCTGTTATTGTCCCCTAAGCAGGGCCCATATTATAGCTACAATCAGTAGTTGGCAGGGCCAGGACATCATGGCAACGTACTGAGCATGTGCAGTGGTTAATATAAAAAACACCTGCTTATAAATACACTGGAACGGTCATTGAGCACAATGCATTACTTTACACTTCGTCATGAATTCATGTTTAATAGTACAACAGGTTTCGTACTGGTTGGTCTCTGGTTGACTGTGATCTTGGGCCTGCTATAGAAAGCTTTATAGTAAAACAGTTCATCATATTTAGTTAAGGATGAAGGGTGTAGGGTCTAGGTGGGATCATGCTGTATCAATGCATATGAGAGGTGCATGTGTTTCTGAACCTATACCTTGGGTGGTTCTCTAAACATCTGGTCCAGACAGATAAACTCCAGACTGGGCAGTAACTCTATGAACTGGGAGAAAGATTCCAGTTTGATAGCATGACAGCGAACCAAAGTGAGATCAACAAGACGGCTCCATCTGGACTGATCTGAGGATAGAAACAGGCAGAACGTAAGAGCTACACAGAGCACGACATCACTTTTCAAAGACTCAACGAGCGAGAGATGAAAGATGGCAGTAAGATGAAGGAGACATTAACATTCAGGCTATGAGTAACTGAAGTGAAGCAAGCAGTGGTGAGGAGTGAGTCAGGAGTGTGTTTTACCTGTGATCCAGTGGTGGGGGTTATGCAGGTGAGGACAGTTGTAGATGAGAAGGTATTTAATATTAGTGAACACCTCATTCACCACCTTTATGCCAATATCAGTGATGATGCCTGGGTTCTCAATGACGTCAGCCAGACCGTACTTCACCAGCTCCGAGTGACTCATCTTACCTGCATGTACACACACAAGATGTTGCATTTTCACGCATCTGTAAACTAAACTTTAGAGACATCAGAATTGGACTTTTTTACTGCAGACTTTAGATTTTTAGACATTTTGGAACACAAAATTTGAGTTTAGCAGAGACGAGTTCAGTCATTTGGGACACAATAATCACAACCAACTGTGAGAGAGCCTGGTGAGACTGCCTAATAAGTAACTCTGCCAGGTAGAGCAGAAGTGTATTGGTGCTCTGGAGTTTAAGAGGTTGATGCAATTCCAACTGGGGACCTTTGGTATCCCTCTCTCCCCCTTACCATTTCCTGTCTGCATCTGCACTGTCACCTAAAGGCAAAATGCCCATGAAATATTAATCAGAGAAGGTCAGTGGATGAAGTACAGGAGAAGCCAGGAGAATCGCTCATTTCTGTCAGGGAAGGGGAAGTGCCCAATGAGCCTGGTGATGATATTTAGAGAAGGAACTAACATTGCAGCAGGAACTCATCCACATATCCCAGATGAAGTGTCTCAAATTGAGGAAACTCTAGTTCAGCCATTTTGAGAGCCGAGAATACTCCATCTTTAGTCAGTGAAGGCTGGATACGCAGCTCATGAAGCCTGTTAAACACACAGAAATCATGTCATTAAATGTCGGTATTTCTGTTGGTCCCAATTAAGCCATTAAAACAATATTCTGCAACCAGCAACCTTTACTGCTGTTAGGTGCAGCGATCAAGTTGTAAAAAGGCTTTAACCGACACTTTATTCAAACACTCAGGACCAAAGCCTTTTAAGGGAAGAAGAGGCTTTTGAACAGCTTTTGTATTGACAGTTTGCCTTTACATAATTGTAATGTGTTAGTTTACACTACTGTCACACACACACACCCGCACCCACAGCACCTGCGAGCAGCAGTGATAATGAGGTAACCCAAGTCCACTTCCAGAGCGTTCTTACAGGCTCCAAACACAATGGTGTGGAGGTTCCGAAATCCTCCTGCAGATACACATACACAGCATTACAGAGAACAAACACAATTATTGAGAGTTAATCAAAGGTGTGGGCTTTGGGTGCATTTGCCAGCATTTTAGTTGCATATCTGCAATCCCAAATGGTATTAAGTGATGCAAATCATGACT
This sequence comes from Oplegnathus fasciatus, assembly GCA_003416845.1. Lineage (NCBI taxonomy): Eukaryota > Metazoa > Chordata > Actinopteri > Centrarchiformes > Oplegnathidae > Oplegnathus > Oplegnathus fasciatus. The sequence goes on along the minus strand of NTHP01000122.1, from coordinate 1,241,643 downwards.
AAAATACAAATGACAGTGGGGGTGGCATGGTGAGCCTAAAGAGAAATGGGAATTAAAATGGAGCACACAATGTGTACTATAAAGTCTACACAGTTCTAAGGCATACAATCCTAGCTCACATAAATAAGTCCCAATTTATCAAGTAGGGCCTGAACTAACACTGTGGACTATTACTGTGCCACAAAGATGAAAAGGACAAAAGGTAGAAGATCGCATGCAGTGTGTTAACATGCACTTTAGCGACCAGATTGTTCCCACTTTCAACAGTAATCTGATTTAACTTCCATGGGAACAGGACACGTAACTGAAATGTAACTTCTAATCAAAAATGACTGTCAATGAATGCCATGACAAAAGCAAAACCAACAATCAATTATTCCTACAAACTAGGGGTGTAACAGTACATGTATTGGCCCCGAACCGTTCGTTCGACTCCCTCGGTTCGGTACACCCTGTGACCCAAACAATTACTGTCAGAATAGTCTCTTTATGTCACTACTCGCATGGCGGAACAGAAATTCTAGAGGAGTTTTACCCGGAAAGTTTTGGCAGCGCACCAGTTGTTGTCTTTCAGCTGTAGCATGCTAGTCGGGTTAGCCCAGTTATCCAGGTTAGTCGAGCTCAATGAACAACGATTAGTGTCAAACTGTGTGCCAACACTGTTCAGCTGAAGTCGGGTCTGTCTGTGGAAACACTTCAAACACGTCATTTACAATGGCATCACCCGAATGTGTCCATTAGCAGAACGAGACAAAACCAGACTGGAATGCAAGTCCTTCTCCCTACAGCGTTCAGGCAGCCTCTGACTGCAGATTCAGACCAAAGGAATAACTGATGCTACACAGTATTTATGGCCTCAGATATGAGACCAGACTCGGCCGTAGAGAATACAGGATTTAAGCATGTGGTCAAAGTGCTTGAGCCCCACTACAGTGTTAGTTAGTCTGTTGTGCTGCCCTGCATAAACCAGCACAAGCTGCAGCTGTTCAGGAATTATCAATAGGTAGGGGTGGGAATCGAGATTGGGTTCCAGTTGAGAACTGATTCCAAATTGTCCGATCCATCGGAATCGTATGCCTACGAGCTTATGAATTCCTTTTATCGATGCCGGTATGTTTTCCTGACAGTTGTGCATTGCAAAACAATGACGTCAAACTCATGTGTCTATGCTGCTGGACACTTGCAACAAGAAGGAGTCATGGCGGAGAGGAAGAAACGATCCATTTCACGAAGAAAGATGACAACAGTGCTAATTGTAATGTCTGTAAAATGAGTAAGGTTGGTGTTTTTCCTACTTTGGCTTCCAGACCGTAACCGGGAAGCACAGGGGAGACGTGTGTTACCACACACTGACTATTCTCCAAATGAGCTACGCTATTTTTAAAACAGTGGAAACACCACCAATATGCTGAAACATCTTTCTACGCACCATGCAGGCATAAAAAAAAAGTCTTACCATGGAGCATTACTGACATTTGTCTTATTTAGTTTTTCTTATTGACAGTATGCCTTAACTGTTACAGTAAGAATTATGGCCAATGAGTCACTGCTGAATGTTTACATTTTTCAAAAATGTTATGTTCTACATTTTTTTTCCCCTGCTATACCGAAAACGTACGGAACCGTGACCCCAAAACCCAGGTACATATCGATCGGTGACTTTTGTGTACTGTTACAGCCCTAGCACGAACTAGTGTTGTCGGTATATCTGCAACCTGATAACAAGGCACTGACTCACTTCAATAAAATACATATTATATATACACTTCATAAACACATGCTCTCCTCACCAGACCTCCAGCTGTCCTCCACCACATGTTGGATCAGCCCTCCCAGGAAGGGAACTCTCACCAACTCCAGCTGCTCCAGGTTCCGGGCTGATGCTAAGCCAGTAACCAAGGGAACATATTTGAGGGAGTTTGTTGGCCCTGCACAGTTCCGCATGACAAAGGTTCTCAGGCTCACACACAGAAAGTCCTTAAATGGCTGTGGTTTGGTGAGACGGACCCACTTCAGGTAAAGGTGGCGCAGCATGGATACACAGGGGATTTCTGGGACATTCACACCTACAACAAATAAACGCTGTGAAGTACATCAATATAGCTTTGGTATTATTGGCTGGACCGCAGAGGGCCAGCCCTACAAACTCAAAAGTCTGTCACTGAGTGACAGACTTTGTCTGTCAGGACCCCCTCCCCCCTTCTAGGGAAAAACATGAGTTGTCCCCCTCAATGTATCATTGTAAACATAACTGTATAATTTTAAATAACATAATATGCACAGAAAGCACTTGCGCTAAGTATAGATGCAAAACAGTGTGTTTTTAAGTTTTGAAAGATTTGGTTGGTTTGGTCCACTGGCTCCTATCCGCCAAATCCCACACACAGTAATCCTTGAACACGCTCGTACAACGCTTAATAGTGATGCGTCGGTCAAGGTTTTTCAATACCCACATCCACCCGACCTGCAGCAATATGTGGTAATCAACCGCGTGTGTTTGAGAGAGAGTGACAGAGAGAGGGGAACAGAACGTGGAAGATACAGAAATATTGCGGGCAATAGTCTAAGTTATTAATAACTACTCGGAACGCAGCTTTGTCACATTTTGGCCCGCCCGCTCGAACCCGTGATATTCCACATCACAAAAGAAAACAAAACATCCTGCGATCAATCTGCTGATCCACTTCCTCAATACACGCATTTGTTCTGTAATTACTTTCTCTTTCTGTCACACTCGCACGCATGACAAAATCCGGTCAGTTCAAGTTAATAGCACAATTTAAAGAAATGAGCGTAGTCAGATAATTATCAAGGAAAAGATTAGCAGGAGAGGCAGGTAAACAGACACCGGGCTGGAGAATGACGTGCACAGTCAGCTAATGGAAGATGGTTTACTGACCAACAGACCCATCGCTCTTTTGGTTTTTTGAAAACCTAAAAGTTGCAACCCTCTGCAACTTTAAAAAAAATCTAAACGGTGCAGAGGGTGTTTCCCTCCTAACAAATTAACAAATCATCTTTGGCCAAGGTTACAGACGTTCCACAGTAAACACTGTGGTAGTAATTCGTCTTTCCTCTATATACATTTAATAAATTGTTAACTGTTACAACAGTGCTTTTGGCAGAATCTTTGGTGTCCCTTTCAAGAATTGCTCTTAAGTAATGTTTATGTTTATTGTCCCCCCCAACAACGAAATGAAATATCCGCCCTTGGTCATGTAATATCCTACCTCAGTACACTTTAAGAATAAATATTACTGGGACCACGACAGAAAATTGCAGATGAACATTTAATATCCAGGAATTCATATTACAGACACGACCGCTGACTATGCCTGTAACAATTTGGCCACAATATAGCAAACTGACCATACACGGTCCAGCCATATACTAGGTTTTGACCTTGTCTTGTTAAAAGTAGAGGTGACACAGCATGGCCTCCAAGGGACTTGGGAGCCAACAGGAACACTCTTCAGGCCTGTGTGTTCATCACAAAGTCATGCACTAACAGGGATTCAGTATTTGTGATTAGTTTACTCCATTGTATTTCAGCTGTAATGTGGAAATGTTTGTTGTGATGTCCTACTTACCCACTAGATGTAGGGTCTGGATCTTTGCAGTTATGGGGATGGTCAGTTTGTTCTCAGCGGGAATGGGAAAAGCGCCATTACGGTTGCGGAACTTTCCCAGTATGTGAACCTGAGGCATGTAGTTCCATATGGCCTCCACCAGCTCCAGATGGGACGTCTCCACACCCTGAAATGACGTCAAATAAGGTTATTTGACAGAACAAATCTTAATTCAAGGTCTACTTACTTTTTCCATTCAAATCCATTTTGCAGTTTTCCTTAGTGGATTACAGTTTGCTTAGTAATGGTGATAGCTCACTTCTCATCTCCATCCGCTGAGGAAGACCACAAGAGCTTTGAAAAAATCTAGTAAGTATGAGCATGCACATCCATTCTTAATCTTGGAAACAGTAGTCTTTTGGACCTATGAAAGTTAAAAGGACTTTTAGACATTTCTTAGAGTCAGATCTTACTCAGATTTAGGGTTAACCTAGCTATACTGCACACATGTGGATCTCTAAAAGAGAAAGTAGCTGACTGAATGGAACAACTAACTCAAGAGGACCTACAATGCTTGTGTTACTACAAGCATGCTGAACTTCTTTCAGCCTGTCACTACACTCTAGAGCAAAGACAGACTCTGCAAAAAGATTATCACAAGCCTAAATAGAACCAAACACTACAGGAGGTAATTTCATTGATTGTTGGTTAGATTGAAAACCTGCATGCTCCTGCCTCTATGTGATGTATAAGTGCACCTCTCAGTAGGATATTGTTCTCACACTACATACTGACCAGCAGATTGGGACAGGCTTGTAGTGCCTCCAGGACTCCAGGTATACTGAAAGCCTCATAGCCTCGGACTCGTCTCCTCTCCAGGTATCGAGGGTGGAGGCCATATAGCTGCTCCAGATCTGGCATCTTCTTCAAAAGGAGCAGAAAGCTGCTATCTGTAAAGCCTAAACCAGAAAAAACAATAAGACCCTTTTCTCAATATGTGCAAAAACAGCCTTATCAACTGCCAAACCAGCTGAGGGTTCTCATGCAGCACAAACATGTTTCCATTTGTGGTTACATTAATTTGGGCACAAATATCTAAGTCCTGCGCTAAAGAATCAAAGAAAGGACACCTATGGAATAAGATGATATACGTACAGTAAGTAGTAAACTGGTGTGAAGATTACCACAACACCGTCACCCCCCTGCTGTACTACTCCAACCTCTGCAGCTAGTCCAGAACACTGCTCCACACCTTGTGTTCAACCTACCCATGTTTTCCCAAACTACTTTGCTTTTCTGTTCACTACAGTTACTCCCTGCTGCAGCAGACATCCAGTTCAAGACTGGTGCTGATCTACCACCAAGCCATTGTCTATACCTACACTCCGGCACGACCATTACGCTCTTCTGCCACCCTTCTGCCACCCCTCTGCCACCCTTCTGCCACCCTTCTGCCACCCTTCTGCCACCCTTCTGCCACTACATGATAGAACTTACAGATCTCTCATTTCTTTTTAAAAAACCCTCTGAGCACTTGTACTGCGGCACTAAACACACTCTTAGTTAATAATTTGTTAGGGGTGCAGTGGTTGTGCACCAAGCTCTCACCTGAAGGCATATACTCCCACCAGCGACCAGCACATAGATCCACAACCTTGACCACTCGCAGGTACAGAGTTACAGCTTCTCGAAGCTTTCTGGACAGACACTCCATACACATGATGTCCTTCATGGGGAGGTACCTACAAAACAAAACAATGTTCAAACATTCTTGTGATGATATATATACCATGAGATACATTTGTCAACCCTCAGAGATTCTGTAATTCTGTTTATACTGTAGTAGCTGTCATTCTAATATCTTTGGGTGCATTGGACCATTGTGGCAGTTTTATAGGATTTTTGCATCAACGTGATGAAGAACCTTGGTCTTTCAGGTATATCAGACAAATCAATGTAAATAAAGGGAACATTAACATTTTCAGCTGTGATATCACCGGCAAGCTAACTTGCATGGTGCAGACATGGTAATGCTCATGCAAGACACATAACAATAACAACAATTATAGACTGTAGAACCCCACCCAGCCCTAGAATATATTGTAAAGTACACAAGAGAATGGTGTGGTTGGAGGGGTGTGTACCTGAATATATGACAGAGGACTTCATGGGACAGCTCATTGATGTAGTCTTTGGGCTCACTGGGTCTCAGGACTAGGTCCCCCCCACCGCTGCCCCCTACAGGCTGGAGTTTAGAGGCCTTCCTCCTAGGACCCATCACTTATGCGTCACTGCTCAGACTTACGCACACACACTTCCTCCCTCCTGCAGCCTGGAGATTCTATTTCCAAACATGAACCTCAGTTCTGGACACATCACAGAGAAAGACAAGTTCATGGGAGTGGGGAAGAGGATACAGAGACTTCTCATTTGCCTTATTTCGTGTTTCCTCACTTGACCTGGAAATGTCTGCCGTCATGAAGGACGTCTCAATTCGCTTATTTCTGTTGAGGAATGAGGAGGCATGAGTGAGGATAAAATGAGACCATCCTTCACTGAAGTCTTTTATCAGATCGACACACCCCTTTATTGGATCTATTACTGACTGGACGCTACAGCTGGTCAGGCTGATTTGAAACCACATCACCGCAACATGCAGTTTTATAGCAGGACAAGTAACACAACCAACTCGGATGTAGTGACACACTACTCTACAAGTTTACATTTTATTAGCTTCTCATTCACCTTAAAAGTTGTGGATTTGTGTTAACTGTAGGTCTGACCAACAAAGGAACCATAAAACAACAATTTTCAGCACTCACCACAGAGGTTTTCTGTTTATGATCTGTGATTTCCACTTTGGTATGTATGTATGTATCATAATTATATTATGAGAGAGGAGGAGACTCGGTTTCGGAAATTTCGGAAACACATTTTAATTATCTATTGAAGTCATTTCAACATTTAACGCTGAAAATTCCTGTGGGTCAGGCAGAACTATACATTTCAATGTGACATATATTTAGGCTACATGATTTATACTTTCCCTAAAACATTTAGGTCACCAAATCATTTCTACACATTCTATATCTCTATATAACCTGGATTATTAAATGATTCATTTGCAAACAGAATATTAATAAATGCTGACGCAAATATTTCATAAATGAAAAAAAAAACACTTTGCTATCAGTAGAAAAGTCTTGTGGTCAATCAGTGTCTGAGCAGTGAAATCAATTACAGAAGCGGTTTGACTAATGCTGGCAGTGATAACTGTGCGACTTATCATCACACTGTCTGTGCAAATACAAAGTCCAAGGCATCAAAAGATGCTACAGGGCTGCTAACACCTGCAGACTGACAGGACGCACGGTTTCACTAAAATGAGTCTCCTCCTTTTTCTTTCACCTCTCTGTCACATCTTACATGGAAGGGGCTAAGACACAAGTGAAGGAAACCAGGAGACATTTAAGACATATGAGAAGTTCACAGAGAGTAGGTCACATGCATACTAGTGTCCCGGTAACAAGGCCGCTTCTGTCTGAGAATATCTTCAGGACAGGGTGTTCAAGCAATATAGGGTTATTCATTTTGCTACATAAGAACAATGCCATTATGCACATTTGTGATCACGGTCTGCTGCCAGTGCAGGTGTCCACAACTGCATGACAAATCTGCCAGTCTCTATCATTACTGTAGCAATCTCATCAGTTGAATAGGAACCCCCTTTAATGCCTGGTTGTCTGGACTTTGCTGCATTTTGACACTACCTGCTGGAGGTAATGGAATGGAAGATGAGAGCAACAGGCAATGACCAAATTATCCTCCACATAAGCAATTTTAGCTCTGTTTAGGTCTCCACTAAGTCCAAGGAGAATCATCTGGCTCTTCTGCTGTGTTTACCAGCTACTCAGTAACTTTGTCCATCTGCCATGTGGTTCTTGGCAGGTAAATACAGTTGTGTGCAGGTATTACTTCTGTCATGGTTATTCTCTGACCAGGTACTGCCTGGTTTTTCATACATGAGGATACAAGTAGTACCACTCAGCCACATCTGAGAAAATAACCCTGTTGATGTCATAGTGATGTCATCTCAGCTTGGGCATGGAGAACCTGAATTAATACAAACTGTTTGCAAGATGCAGGTGTTTACCAGCCAGGAAAGTTGCTACTGAGTTGCTCCATGACCCATGCTAGAGACTAAAAGTCAGGATATCTCAACTCATTGATTCTGTCTGTCAGGAGTCCAACAACTTTATGGATATGCAGTAAGTTAATACATCACACATTTATATTATTGTTGGAGTATATTTAGGCGTGTTAAGATATCATTAAACACGGAGGGATCTGAGATGTTTGGCTTGGGGGTGTCTAGAAGTAGTCTCTAGGCTGCATGACCACATTTCTAATGACACGTCGTCCTCGTCGGGTAGTAAAGATCACCTACAGGTACACTGGGCTGCTCAGGCTTGTTCAGCTATGTGACGTAACAGCAGCTGGACAATAACGTTTTGTCAGGAGCACAGCACGAAGCACGCGGTGGAAGTTTGGTTTGGAACCTCCAAGTGATGCCAGTCTCGGTACTTTCCGGATATCCGATGTATGCAGGTGAAGTCTGACAGGAAAACAATTCACTGATGGAAAGTAAAAGCATGTCGCTGTAGCTGAGAAGCTCTATTATTATTCATGTTTGTTAGCCACGTGACAAGCGACAGTATATGGGGTTTATTTACAGTGGGCGAGCTAACAGATAAAGTCCCCCCGTCAAACTTGTTTAACGTTATCATGCTATAAAGTTCAACCTGGTCTTTGTCAAAGCTAGCTTACTAGTTAGCATAGCCACAGCTAACATTGTACACAAAGACAAACCACACAATTAAACACTTCAGCACGCACACTGGCTAAAACTGCTCCGTCTTTAACGAGGCCTTTAGCAAAGGTGTAACCTACCGGAACTTTCGTCTCGCTGCCGCTGTGGTGTTGCTCTTCCGCCATCCTGTGTACTACAGATGTGCTAAACACAGAGCTTCGTTTTATGTCTTCTTCTTCTTCTTCTTCTTCTTCTTCTTCTTCTTCTTCTTCTTCTTCTTCTTCTTCTGCTTCTGCTTCTTCTTCTTGGGGGACATCCATTTCGCTGCACCGGCTCCAGCGCATTCACTCTACTTTGGTGACTTGAAATCAGTCTCACACTAGTCAGTCACAGCGGCTAAAATCACACGTCAGCCTGCAGGTTTGGATAAGGGGAACACACATGCACACAGTGTGGCCCTCCGCTGCTCCCCACCACCACTACCATCATCATCATCCTCAGTCTAACCACATTATCAGCCTTATGCAATGAGCCAAAATTACCTTTCATCCAGTCCAGCACTTGCTTTGGTGTCCATTTACTTATAGGTTCCATAACCAAAGCCATGGTGTCACAGTCTCTCCGAGATGAACAGCACAGGACTCAATGCGGGCGACATAAAACGACTTGTCAGTCACATCTGGAATGACACGGCGGTGGATAAATCTGAGGAAAAAGAAAGGGTTGTCAGTTTTATTCTCTCCATCAGAGCATGGCCGCCTGCAGAAACGGTGAACGGGATGCGGTGGTGCAATCCACGCGCACTCACGGAGACACGCACACACACGCTCGCTCTCTCTCTCTCGCTCTCTCCGTTCCCTCCCTCCCTCCTCTCTTTCCCTCACTCGCTCTCTCTCTCTCTCTTTCTCGTGCCTTCCCGCCAGCAGCCCGCGCGCTGTGAGAAGTGGATTCGGTGGGCGCGAGGGGATGGAGCGACCCCTCCCCTCTCCTCTTCTCCTCCCGCCCGCCTCGCTGCAGCATCACAAGGGCCACCACTCATAATACAGACCAGGGAATGGTGCAACGCACACCATATAGGGAGGATCTCTCTCTGTCTCCCCCCCTGCCTTACACACACATGCACATACATACAGAGAGAGGAGGGAAGGCTTTATGCAAAAACAACTAAAGCAACCCTTTAATGAATTGTATATACGGCAAAAACATCAGTACAAATCATATATAAAGCGCAGTAAAGTCTATCGAGTACCACATACATACTAGAAGTACCCACAGAAAGATTGCAGATATCATGTTTTTATTATTTGTATTTTCCCAAGGTGAAGGAAAAGGATTCATCATTAGTCTTTGCATATACCGGAAGATGGTTGTTGACTGCATGTTATGTGTGCCTGTCGGCAGCGTGCGCTACATCACAAGGCGAGGTGAGGCTCACGTGTCAGCTGGTTTTTTAAGTTCACAATCTGTGGATGAGGAAATCAGCATCAGTTGTCAGGCGCCGCTGCTCGGCGCACGGGCTCGGCTGCGAGGAACAGCGCCCCCTGCTGCGCACCTGGCACACAGGTGACGTCATGGATTAAAGCACACACTCCACACACCACCACCACCACCCAAATAAGGCTCACTTCATAGAGAGATGGAGAGAGTAGCAGGTAGGTAGATGTATGGATGTATAGACCTCCTTCAAAATAAAAAAATGAAATAAAAGGGAAAATAAATATAAAACAGAAAAGAAAACAAATGAGAAAACACATTTTTGTAATGGTGATGCAACCTGTGCAGTTACAAAAAGCATCATCAACTTCATCATCACAGTCCACACAATTACTGAGCAGAATGTGCTATCGCTGAGGACACATCTGTATAAGCCTACTTGTCTGTGTTTGAATATATAAATAGCTAAATATGGCCATAATTACACTAAAGAGAATGAATATGTCACCCCCTGCAAAAAAGCAAATACACACACACACACAGGTGGAACAGATGACAAAACGCAGTGATTATAGATGAAGTGACTTTATTTCTATTTCACAGAACTGACAAACAGGGCAAATTGGTTTTAAAGTGCAGAATGCCGTGTAGCTCTAGTGTGAGCCTTCAAACAGAGAGGGATGCTCCGCAAAGTAACAATGACGACTTGAGGAGTCCTTCAAATGACAATTTATGGCAGTTAGCGGTCGAGTTTATGTTATTGGCAAGGTACCTTTTAAAGGCGCAGTGTTTGTTTCGTCCTGGTTCAAAGCAGAGAACATTTATTGCCTAATGGTTCGGATTGCTGTCGCCAGATTCTTCATACACGCTTTTAGGCTCTGTGTCTTTCTGTCTGTCCCTCTCCATAACATATACTGTTAGCCACACCACAGGAAAAATGTCAATAAGCTATTAGACTGTAGTGAGACAGTGACTAAGTCAGTCTTAATTGCCAAAGGTGCATTTTAGCCTATTTTAGGATGAAGAGATGTGTTTTTTTTAAGTTAACTAAAACATCTGTAATACTGTCTATCTTAGTCATTTGGTTACTAAGATAAAAAGTAATCAAATTCTAATTAAATTTGTTTTATTTGCAAGTCCACATTTGCAAGGTTTACAATGTAAGCATAATAAACAGATGGGTGACAAATTAAAGGAAAAACCAACATAAAGTGTCTTAGTAAGGTGTTGGGCCACCACGTGTCGCCAGAACAGCTTCAGTGCTCCTTGGCATTGATTCTCCAAGTCTCTGAACTCTACAGGAGGGATGAACACCATTCTTCCAAAA
>NTHP01000122.1:1205130-1218788 GCA_003416845.1 Oplegnathus fasciatus | reverse complement strand
AAGCATCTTGCCACCACCATTAGCCCCGAAAGAGCTAGACCCTAGTTTGTCCTCAAGAGGCTGAATGCTGACTGCAGCCCTTGCAAACATCAGACTCTCAGGGCCAGTCAGACATGTTGTTTTTGCTCTGGCTGGGGATTAAGCTAGAATGCTAATAATGAGGGGCTTTATAGGGACAGGATGGGAGCTGGACAGCTGGACGGGCTTAGAGTATGGACTCCATACTGTTTGACAACAAATAGAGCTGCAGTTGGAAAAGTGAAAGCGCACTGTTATTGCATGTGACTCACTGATTTCATCTGTTGAATCTGCCGTCATACATGTGGGCGTGCGGCAGCTGCAGTCATAGTCCTGCTCAGCTGAAAACAAGGATGAACAAGCTTTGTGAAAGTGTTTACTGTTCCCGACTCCTCTGATGAAATTTGTTGGTTTGGCTGCAGGTCAATGGGCATCAGATCATGGACGAGCCCATGGAGGAGGGAGAGTCTTTCTCACACTGTGTAAGTACTGGCGGGCTCGAGGTGTTGGAGCGTATGTGTGTGCATGTGGGATGACATACATGCAGTCTTGTGCGGCTGTCTCATACTGATACTTTTTGTGTAGGATGAAGGGACATATAAGGAGATTCCTATCACTCACCATGTGAAAGAGGGCTGTGAGAAAGCTGATCCATCTCAGTTTGAACTACTCAAAGTCCTCGGCCAGGGCTCCTTTGGCAAGGTGAGGAAACGCAGCAGACCAATCAAATGTTTCCACGGGTGCTATCGTAGGCGTTTGTATCTTTCTAAATTTCTCCTGCTCTCTCAGGTATTTCTTGTCAGGAAGATCCTGGGTCCAGATGCTGGTCAGTTATATGCAATGAAAGTTCTAAAAAAGGCATCTTTGAAAGGTAACGCAACTTTGTTTTCAATCGACATCCACATGAAACACCAGAGTGCAAATCACCCAGCATGTTCTGTCCTCAGTGTTGAATTTCTATCTCTCATTGTCCCTTCCTGTTTCGTCTCTCCAGTCAGGGACAGAGTTCGCACTAAGATGGAAAGAGACATTTTAGTGGAAGTCAATCATCCCTTCATAGTGAAATTGCACTACGGTAAGAGAAACATTCATATTTACATAGTACGCGGGCGATTATATGTAATCATACAGATTACGTCCCAGTTCAGGTTGAATTAGGGATAAGCTGCTTATTTGCATCTGCATGTTCCAATCACAAACGTCATTGTTAACATCATTTGTCAGAATATTTTGAGTGTTATTACACAGTTATTGAACAGGAATGACCCCCAAGTTAATTATTAGATCAGTTCTTAAAGACAATATTGCCACAATACACATAAAAACAACGATTTAAGACAAGTACTTTCATTCTGATATATCAATGTCATCGTTGTTAATGTTAGCAAGCTGTTGCTATTCTGTGAACTACACGTGTCACCCTGTAACCGAAACACTTGAGTGTCTCTGTTGACATCAGAATATAATTAGCTTGCAGGTAATTTACTTGTTTCCTTGTCTCCCAGCCTTTCAGACAGAAGGGAAACTGTATTTAATACTGGACTTTCTCAGGGGAGGGGATGTATTCACTCGCTTATCCAAAGAGGTAAGCTCACGTCCTGTTGCCTTACATCTCATTATACTTAAAGCTTATTTGCACCTTTTTCTATATGTTATTTTTTCTGTCTGAAAAGAAAAGTACAGCATGTCCTAGCGTGTCTTTTTTTTTTACCCCTAGTGTTTTAAACATATTTGTGAAAGTCAGAACTACATATGCCACAATGTTCTTTTAAAAACCCCAAGGAATTGTTAAGATGACAGCTACAAATTGAACAGGTGGAAATTTAGTATGCAAAAGTATTTTATGTATTTCATGAGAGCATAAGTACTGCCAAGTCATTAGTCTCTCCTGTTTTCCGTTTGCTTTTTATTCAAATTATGACTTGAATTCCTTATGGAAACGCAAGTGCTTTTCTTGGAATCTTTATTCGCTTTTAGATCATCAGTTGCTTGTCAGTTAGAGGCTCAGATCAGCTCTTTTCAAATGCGTTCAGGGAACTCAAACAATGTGTGATTGTTCTCTAGACAGACCTTGTGTTGAAAGCATGTCTCAGAACCAAAGCGATGGCTGCTGGCAATGTCAAATCAACAGCTTGCTGAATCGTGTAACCTATTTGAAATGTTGATATTGTGACAATAATAATACTCTGTTTTCTCTGTTTGTGGTTACTGAAGCTTAATATTGAAGTTGTGTTTTTTTTTCTTTGCTGCTGATTTTTCTCTCCTCTTCTGAGTTCAGAGAGTAAATTTGTCCAGTTCTTATCAGGTTATGTTTACAGAGGAAGATGTGAAATTCTACCTTGCAGAGCTGGCCCTGGCCCTCGACCATCTGCACAACCTGGGCATAGTTTACAGAGATCTCAAGCCAGAGAAGTATGAATCCTAGACTTCACCTTCACACTTTGACCCACACACTGCACAGCTGTAATCTGTGTTTGGCTCCTTTTATACATATAGTTTCTCACATGTCCAAAACCACTGGCGATTTTTGACTTGCACACATACGCTGTATGGCTCTGGCTGCCAAATTTTCGAAGCACCATAGTGCCCCCATCTATCCCTAACAACAATAGCTAGTGCTTCTTCAAGAGGCACTACTCATTATCACAGAAAGTTGATACATTTGTCAGACATTACTCTGATTAACATTTAAAATGAAAAATGTTTATTATGATTTTTCTGCTTGGATGTTGTTTTTGAGCCATAAGATATTTATGTCCAGTCCCATCCTTTAACTTCCTCCTTCTCCATACTGATTATAATGAAGTACTGAGATTAGTTTCTGACTGTATGTGTGCAGTTCTCAAAGACCTAAAAGCAAAATTTTTTGTGTTATGTCACAAAGAGGAAATTCTGCTTCAAGAGAATTTACATATTACCCATATACTGAATACATAAAACATAGACATAGATTTGGATTTGACAAGGATTTGATATTAGACGTCGTGATGAGACACGTAATCTTATATGACAGATAGCTGGCAAGACTTTGTAAAACATTTGTTTTTCATCATCTAAAAGAAAATACATTCATAAGTGTGATAATTTCTCAACGGAGTGTGAAATTTTCCTGTTTTTCTCATAATTAGCCACCCATTTGAATCCTCCAGAACTTAATAATAGATTTGCAAAAATGTCCTCTAGGTGATTTTAAGCAGAAAACAAAGGCACAGAATGACTTAAATACTGTCATTGTTGTATTGTTAACTTGTGGTGAAAAATTGTTTGAAGCTCACCTCCATGGAAAAACTGTTCTTGTCTTTCAGCATCTTACTTGATGAAGCTGGACACATAAAGTTAACAGGTGTGTTTATGATTTAGTACTAAATAAATGTAACGCACATGTAACGTTTGACCTGTTTTTTTTATGTGGAAAGTATTTTTTTAATTAGAGAGAGTAATTGAATAGTCTGATCTAGTTAATAGCCTGTAATTAAAGTGCTTCATATTAAATGTGTGAGAATAGATGTACGACCTCCATTTTTTTTGTCCTTAGGCTGACTTTCCTCAGCTGCTATTTTTATGTTTCTTTTACCAACACCTAAAAGAATAAAAGTCCTGTATAGTATAATTACTAGACTGTTCAGTCAGCTGTGTATCTGACCGTTTTGCTTTGCATTGCTGTCGTGCAGACTTTGGCTTGAGTAAAGAGTCAGTAGATGCTGATAAGAAGGCTTATTCCTTCTGTGGTACGGTGGAGTATATGGCCCCTGAGGTGGTCAACAGGAGAGGACACACACAGAGTGCGGACTGGTGGTCTCTGGGAGTACTTATGGTACACGAGCTCACGCAAACCTACACGCACTGGATCATCTTTTTTGCTTTGACATTTATATGAACTGATTTAGAAAACAAATCATGTTGATTGTCTTCCCTTTTTTTCATTGTCTGTTTGCAGTTTGAGATGCTAACAGGGACATTACCGTTCCAAGGGAAAGACCGCAACGAGACCATGAACATGATTCTCAAGTGAGTCATTATGCACTGAATGATTAAGACACTCAAAGCATGACAGATGTAAGACAAGTTTTGATATGTAAGTAATGATCAAGCGCAGCTTTTCTTTTTTGTCCACACTCACCTGTCGCTCTCTGCTCTCTTCTGCCCTCCAGAGCTAAGTTGGGAATGCCCCAGTTCCTTAGTTTGGAAGCCCAGAGTTTGCTGAGAATGCTGTTTAAACGTAACCCTGCTAACAGACTAGGTAAGGTGCATTAAAGCCGACTGTGTGTGTGTGTGTGTGTGTAGACCTGTTAGAATAAAAGAAAATGAGGGTTTGATCCTCACATTGCGCCACTCGCTTAGCTTGAGCTTGTTAACATTTTGGCATCCTCTTAAATCACATGCTGAAAACCGCTGAGAGAAAAAAATGTGTGAATGTGTTGATCCTGTGAAAACAATAAAAGCGACCGTGCCAGGTTAAGTGAACCAGAGTGATCTGTGTCTTTAGGGGCCGGACCCGATGGAGTGGAGGAGATCAAACGCCACGCTTTCTTTTCCACCATCGACTGGAATGTGAGCACGCACGCACACACACAACCCTCTCATTTCTCACATATACACACACACACATGTAACTCTCCAGCTTCTGTTGAGGATTCACACCTAGCAAACGGTTGGCTTGGTGACTACTGGCCATCAGTCCACGCCAACTATGTTTGTGTGTGTGTCTGGGCAGAGGGCCAGTTCTCACTGTGTGTGCACTAATAGCCCTGCGTGAGTGTTTAAGAGCCAGCAGGATGCTATTGGCTGGACTGGGCTGTAGAGGGATGGGAGGGGGTTAATCTGGGAGGGGTCTTGGCTTCTCTTTCACATATGTTCCTGCACTCCCAAACAGCCTGTGGTAGGGTTTGATTTCTAACATGTATGTGTGTTCTCTGCGTGTGTGTACCTGCACTTTCTCCAGAAACTGTTCAGGAGAGAGCTCCAGCCCCCATTCAAGCCTGCAGCAGGTAAACCAGATGACACGTTCTGCTTCGACCCTGAGTTCACCGCTAAAACGCCTAAAGGTAAATCTACACCTACACACACATGTTCTGTTCACATGCTTTCAGGCTTTAAAGCAACAGCCACTCCTGCAGCCATGGAAACTGCAACTGAGCACTGACTACGAGAAAGAACTCCAAAATTTAGTGGGTGTTTGTATGTTTGTGTAAGTCTATTTTATTAATTTATCTTTGTATATTTAGACTCCCCAGGTATCCCTCCCAGTGCTAACGCCCACCAGCTCTTCAAAGGCTTCAGTTTTGTTGCTCCAGCCCCTATGGATGAGAACAAGAGTTCCCCACTGCTCAGCATACTCCCTATAGTTCAGGTGAACACACATGATCTCACTTTGCCTGTGTCCTCAATCACACAGGTTAATTATTACCATATTAACTTACATACATGAAGGTCACACACAGATATTGTTTTACTCTTCAGCTTTTTTATGAAGCTCAATTGGTGCAGAAAAGTCAAAGAATAATTCCATTTCTCTCCAATGCTGGACTTGCCATTTTTGCAACATGATACAGACTAGAAGTATCTTCTGCTTTAATGTGGAGCTTTACACAGATTTCATCTTGCAGGCAGCGCTCTTGCAAAAGCTGGTCAAAACACTTCTGAGAGGAAGTAAACACTGCAGTTAACACATCTGTAACTGTTACTGAACAATTATCACAACATTTTAGTTGACTAAACTCTGCTGAATACTTTTCTAGTGGCGCTTACATACTTCCTCTCTTCACTCTACTGGCTGTTTGTGTTCAATATTCACAGCACTCGCTGCAAACTTAAAAGTCCGTTTCTGCACAATAAAGTGAAATTAGGATCAAAATTGATTGGCATGATGGCGGAAACTACAAAAATAAAACCTAGTTGCAAACCAACCACAATTATTCTTTAATGGTTGTTGTGTTCCACTGCAGACGTACACCACACACACACACACACACACACACACACACACACACACACACACACACACACTCTCACACTCTCACACTCTCACACATTGTCCTCCCCACACTCAGCATGGCTCAGTTTATGCCCATAACTGTTAATTTGACAGCGTTTTGCCACCATTAAGGGATGTGTGAATGAGGACCCAATACTACAATGGCTTGTAAATGGCGCTAAATCTGCTATGACAGTTTGACTGCTGAATATGTAACAATATTACCACTGAAGTTCCACTCTGGCATATTTGTGAAGAAAAGTGTTAAAACGAATGTTGCAACACACTTTTGTTGTCTTGTATGACGCAACAGTGGACTGTAGTAACATTGTGGTGGTTAATGAGTGGTCAGATCAAATGTCGAGGTAGGCATGGTTTGTGAAGGGACAGAAGCTGCTGGTTTTACTGGAAGGCTTTTTAATTTATTCTGTGAATGTTAAAGAACATCTTGTTCCTTCCAGATGCACGGGGGCTCAGCCAAGTTCTCTGATCTGTACGAGCTGCAGGAGGACATAGGGGTCGGCTCCTACTCCATTTGTAAACGCTGTGTACACCGAGTCTCTGCCATGGACTATGCTGTGAAGGTAAAACGTTTTTGTTTTTTTTTAAATTCCACTATACACCAGTGCTCATTTTCTGTAGTACCACTCACACAGGTACACACACTTCTGAGAGTGACCCAGTAAAATCACAGTTTTGTTGGCCACTGAACAGCCCCACATGAGCAGTTGGGGGTTAAGTTCCTTGCTCAAGAGCATGTCAACAGTAGCCAATAAAGGATGGGCATGCACTTTTCATTGACGTCCTTATGAAGATTTATCCTGCTCTTCCAGAATTAAACTGACGACCTTTCAGTCAGAATCCTGCTTCTCTCACTTTCAGGCCACTGATGCACTACATTTAATGTTTAATATCAACAGTTGCATTAAGGCTGTGACCATGTGACAGCCTTTTATAAAGTCGTCTCTCATGGTCAGCACCTCTTGAGTAGCTGTGAATACTTTTTATTGAAATATAAAAGAACATCACACTTAATGTATTTTCTAAGCCATTTAAGGGCTGTGATTGATCGGCTTTAAAAAGCACTGTGGTTTTAAATTCCTGGGAAATTAAATTAAATTAGATGACTGTAGTGTGAATGCACAATTTTCATGTATTGATGTCTCTTGAATGTGGGCTCATTAAAGCTTCTGAACCTTTAGAGTGTATGAAATTGCTGAAAATTAAGCCTGTGGATGGTGGTTAATGTTGCCAACAGACCAGCAGAGGGCAGCACAGCTTCAGCAACTGAAACCATAACTTAAGCAACTTTAACACTTAAAGTAATGCTTTGCTGTTTCAAATATCTCAGCTTGTTTAGATGCTTAAATGCAAAGTCACACATAAAAAGAGATTTTGTTGGCTCAGCCAGTACACTCATGTTTGTGTTTCCGTGTGTCTCAGATTATAGACAAAATTAAGAGGGACCCCTCTGAAGAGATCGAAATCCTGATGCGATACGGACAGCATCCAAACATCATCACTCTGAAAGACGTCAGTAACGTTTGTGTTTCATGACAGTAAAGATTTTAGAGTTGTTAGTCAGCATGCTGACAGGCTGTCTCTCTGTACCTACATGTGTCAGGTGTATGATGAGGGCAGGTATGTATACCTGGTGACGGAGCTGATGAAGGGAGGGGAGCTGCTGGACAAGATCCTCAGGCAGAAGTTTTTCTCTGAGAGGGAGGCCAGTGCTGTGCTCTACACCATCACCAAGACTGTTGACTACCTCCACTGCCAAGGGGTGAGGAAACACTTCTGTGCATATGCGAGCGGGAGTGAAAATTTGACATCTTCTTCTCTAATGTTTTCGTCTCCTCTACTCCTCCTCCTCCCCAGGTGGTACACCGAGACCTGAAGCCCAGCAACATCCTGTATATGGATGACTCGGGAAATCCTGACTCCATCAGGATCTGTGACTTTGGATTCGCCAAGCAGCTTCGGGGAGGCAACGGCCTGCTCCTCACCCCCTGTTACACCGCCAACTTTGTGGCACCAGAGGTGAGAGAGAAAAAGTGATGGAAGCAAAAAGAGATTAAAAGCTAGAGGGAATATAAGACTTGATACCTGAAAGATACCATTTAGAAATATGGAGAAAGAGATGAGGGTTTCTTAATTCCCATTGTCATGATGAGTCTCTAATGATCTGCCTTTCCTTGTTTGCGTGGGTCTAGGTACTAATGCGGCAAGGTTATGATGCAGCCTGTGATATATGGAGTCTTGGAGTCCTACTGTATACCATGCTGGCAGGGTAAGGCTGCACTCAGGAGCAACTGTAGGACAAATTTGGCTTTAATGTGGGTGGAAACAATTGATAGTGAAGCATGAAGTGTCCAAATTTCTCAACCAGTCTAATGCCTAATACAAAGATGGAGCTCAAATATGGGCCGCACATCAGTGCTCTTGTCACTTACTTTGCTTGTGCTGTTGGTGTTTATATGTGTTTACTTTTTTTAGTTGCAAATTTCACCACCACCTCCGACCACAATTTCAGATAGTTATCAATCACGTTTGCCTTATGAGACTAGCATACAATAGAATCTGTGAAATGAAATGCCGCATGTAATATGATCATGTGTTTTATAACCTCTGCTTTTCACCCCCTGTCAGGTACACGCCGTTTGCTAATGGGCCAAACGACACACCAGAGGAGATTCTACTCCGGATAGGATCTGGGAAGTTCTCTTTGATAGGAGGCAACTGGGATACTGTATCAGACACCTCAAAGGTACACGCACTGACACTTTGTCGCTTCACACTGGTGGTGTGACTTTAAAGCATTTTTTCAATGTCTAATCCTTCTGATTTTTTTTTGTTCCTATGTCTGTAAAGCACTTTGTACACTTCTTAAGTGCTACATAAACTGGATGCACTTTTAATTTAGTTGTAATATTTACATTTGGATTTACCTGTTTCATTCTGTGATTCTGCGGTAGAGATAAAGATATGTAGGGAGATAATATAACTCAAAGCCGTGTTGTAACTGAACAGATGACTGAACAACGAAGACAGCATCTTTTTGTCTTACGCGTGTTTAAATGGTTGAGACACATTGTGAGTTTATGTGTCAGTGAAAAATCAACCAGTCCTGTCTATGGCAACACAATAAATAAACGTAAACATAGCGTATAAGTTCATAGTAAGGAAACTTTGAAATTCTGTTCTTTCCTTGTATACTATTAAGACTGGATGTTGTTTTATGTTCCAGGACCTGCTGTCCCATATGCTCCATGTGGACCCTCACCAGCGATACACAGCAGAGCAGGTTCTAAAGCATTCCTGGATCACCTGCAGAGATACGCTACCACACTTCCAGCTCACACGCCATGATGCACCACACCTCGTCAAGGTGAGTGCATATCCTCCTAATTAACAAACAGACAAACACATGGGACCAAACATGTGACCTCCTTGGCACAGGTAGTTGTGTAACATGGTGATCAAATGTTTTGAAATCATTTGCTACCATGTGGTAGAATTTTAAAGGCTAGTGGTACCGCAAAGTTGGGATGGGATACACGGTTTCACATGTGTGAAGACACTTCACTCAGTGTTTCTAAATATGGAACCACATCACATCTCTCCAAACCAGAAGAGGGTCTGAACTCTTTTACACGATGCTGATGCAGTGCCTCTTGACATATAAAAGCGAGCATGATCCTTGGTGATTCATACACTTGTAATCTCATCCATTACTAATACCAGATCCAACAG
Organism: Oplegnathus fasciatus; assembly: GCA_003416845.1. Lineage (NCBI taxonomy): Eukaryota > Metazoa > Chordata > Actinopteri > Centrarchiformes > Oplegnathidae > Oplegnathus > Oplegnathus fasciatus. The sequence continues at coordinate 1,209,043 of NTHP01000122.1, read as the reverse complement.
AGCAGATGCGTCCATCCTTCTGTCTTCTCTTACCACGTATGCAGGTCAGATGCTTCTTTTCGGATGAAACTCATCAGGTCGTGTTTTTGACACGGGAAGTCGAGTACACAATACGCTCGGTGCTTAAGTGGTGTAAGTCATGAGAACACCGTTGCTAGGCGACTGACAACAAAAGACGATGTTGCTTTGTTCACTTTGCAAAAATAGTGAATCATATTTTTCGCATTCCAACATCAAGTTTGCAACTGAAGAGAAGATAACAAACATTAAAAAATTAAAGGAACTTGGGTGCCAACATCAAAACATCGCAAATCGTGAAGTGGAAGCACATCAGAGCAGCCGGGTCGTCCTTTTCTCCTCTAACTTCTCCCTACAGAGAGAGGTTGTCTGGGCAGCGTCCTTACCAAGCGCTTGAACCACCCAAGTCGACTCCTCTTAATCTCAGGGAGCAGCGGCTGCATATAGAGGTACTCTGACGCTGCTGAACTCTTCACCCAATCATGCAGAGAGACGTCAGCCACCCTGCACAGGAATCTGCTTCTATCTGTGATCTTGTTCTTTCAGATACAACCCAAAGCCTGTGATCAGAGGTGAGGGTCTGAACAAAGATCAACAGGAAATTGAGAGCTTCGGCTCAGTTCTCTCTTCACCAACTTAACAACAGACAGTCTCACAGTCCTGTTAACCCTCAGCTGTTGACCTTATCCTTATCCCACGCTACAAGTCCCTGTAGAGTTTTCATGCCGTGAACAACCTGTTCATGGTTGTCCTCTGTTATTTCTGAGGTCTGGTGACTGTGAAGGACAGCAGCATAAACAAGGTCACTGTCGTGTCTGTGGAACAATTTTAATGCGTGTGTTGTGGCATCGCACATTACCCAAGGATAGTATCACCATTAGGGGATGCACCAGGTCAGCGACAGAATTCAGTTCTGACATCCACGCACAGCTCTACTGATGGGTTTATTGTTGCCCAAGAAAAGATTTCATGACGATGTATCATTTCCCCACTCGTCAGTCTGAATTTGGTGCTGATGACTGTAGACTCGTCATCCCGTTCTTAGTCACGAATCCCACTGCTGTCAGTGATCTATTCTTGCTCCTCTCCTCTCTTGCACATGTGATTCAAGGTCTGACAAATGTTTTGTATTGAAATGCCCCTCTGGACACCACCGCCATCATGAGTTGTTATTTTTGTACCTGTGGCCTCTTTGTTACCTTGAGCAGGTTTTCTATCAGGGCCACTGCTAACTGGATGTTCCACCAGTCTGACTCTTTTCTGTGTGTATGTGGCGCTAAACAACCATACAATATATAGCTATATAAAGCATGTATTCTGGATTGTTTTTAGGCATGTTTGTCTTTTATTAGATAATGACAGTAGAGAGTTTACAGGTAATGACTGCCTGCACCATGACCCTTAGTATTTTCTTATTTTTTTTCCTACTTTTTAAGATCTGCACTTGTTAAAAGCTATTATGATGCTATGCATGATGTGTTTCTGATCCATCTCTAGATAAGTGGGTGGTACTAGATAAACATACAAATGTAATGTAATACAATGTTGAATAAGCTGGATGTTAGCAGTACTCACCCCAGAATCTGAAACACCTGGGAGACCTAGCAGAGTTATCAAGGTGAAATGAGCAGCGCAAGTTCATGACTGAAAGCAAAACTTGGGCTTGTTTAGTAGCACGAAACTGACAGTGGTAACAGGAGCCCTGTGTCGATTTAAATGTTCATGTGTTCATTTTGTTGTTTTCTAGGGAGCCATGGCTGCCACCTATTCAGCACTGAGCCAGAAGACAAGTCAGCCGGTGCTGGAGCCTGTGGCGGCGTCCAGTCTAGCCCAGAGACGCAGCATGAAGAAACTCACCTCAACAGACATGTAGACACACACCGCTCGCCCTCCAGTTTCGACCTCACTCTCAGTCAGACTCTCATACGCAAACACAGATGCGCGCGCACACAGACCGAAGTCCTGGCCAGTCAGACCTACTGTCTCCCTTTTTTTTAATCTATTTATTTAACACACCCAAGATACGCACGCATACACATACATGCACACTCACACTGGACGAGGTTGCATCGTGAAGAAGTCAGCTGAAGAGGAAGAGGGGAAACTCACATATCTGTTACTGCTGGGGAGACAGACTTGTATTTATTTCCACAGCTTTCATATGCACTTGCCCTCCTCGCCTTTCATTCTTTCTTCCTCGCGTGGGGAAGAAACGCACCAGCTGATGTTCTCCTTCACTGTGATTGGCTGATTCAAAGCTGCTTCGGTAAACTGTGCCCCCCCACTGCTCTTCATCTGCGCTCTGCCATTCCTCCTCCTAAGTTCTCTCTCCTTCCCCTGTTTGCTTTTGCTCTCTTTAACTTCTTTTCTTCGAAGTGAAGTAATGGTTTATGTGTGAGAGTGTTGGCAGGATGATATTGACTGAGGGACATTGTAAGACTGTTTCCTCTCTTAAAAATAAAAAGGTATGATTTGTGGCGGATTAAAAAAAAGTCCCTCAGGATCAAAATCGTCTGCCAGCACTTTTGGAAACATAAATGCATGTGTGGACAGATCCTGTATTTCTTTTCCCTTAAAAATCACCGTCTGACTCATGTTACTTTGTGATGCTAACAATGTATCAAAAGTGGTAAAATAAGCTGCAGGTGAACAAAAGATAATGTCTAGAGTTCGAAGGTGAAACGATGTGGTAACGATAACAGAAAATCTAGTTTGCAAAAAATATATAAATATATATAATGAAGATGATGAAGATGAAGAGCATGTGGGGGGGCTGTAGGGATTTCTCTGGGGGGGACGGGACGCACCCCGTCGAACCAGAGAGGCTGAATTTAAAAAAATAAATTTCCATGGATATCTCTTCAAAAAGACATTGTGGAAATTGTATGATATTGTATTTATTTCATTTGATTTTTAAGATTCTATTTTTCTTTCAAGTTCTGTATATATTGACATTAAAGATCATTATTGACATGCATCCAGTGCGGTCTGAGCCAGTTTGTTCTGTCACAGAAATGCACCACACACATCTGTACATGAGAAACTGAAAAGGCTGATTTATGGAAACAACAATTAAACTCTAAGAATGTTTTAAAGCCAATCATTAATATAATCGCAAGACTATGTAACTTTTGCTGTTCTATTTGTCTTTTACTTTCTGATAAAACCAATCAAATGTTTATCTGTGACATGCTAAAACTTTGTGTAACAGAAGCACAAGTAGACGAGTTATAAAGTCAGCAAACTGACTCAGTAATGTGAGGTATGCAGCAATATCTGTAAGTTAGCTAACATTAGCCACCGTAGGCTACTGTACCTGAACAGGCCAGGCTGTGGCAACCAAACCCCTGAATATATTGAATTAAATGAGTGTGTGTTTTATTCTAATGAATTCAACTTTTCATTTGTAAGAATAAGATTGTGTTATGTCTTCTTTCAAACGTTACATAGTCTCACTTTAAAAGGTTGGTTCACCTAAATAACAAACAATTTTTATTCAGCCAGATTTTGAGATATCCATGTCTGAGATTTCGGCCACCAACATGTAGTTGAGTGTAATGTTTGTGGAACTTAAAGGTGCAGTGTGTAAGATTTAGGGGGGTCTATTGGCAGAAATGGAATATATTATTCATAATTATGTTTTCATTAGTGTATAATCACCTGAAACTGATAATCGTGTTTTCGTTAGCTTAGAATGAGCCCTTCATATCTACATAGGGAGCAGGAGCAGATACTCTTCCACGGAGTCTGCCATGTTGCACCGCCATGTTTCTACAGTAGCCCAGAACGGACGAACTGGCTCTAGAGAGGGCCTTTCACGTTTTTACATTGAAGTGGCAGCTTGAATTTGATGGCGAAGGGTTGGACAATTTTTTGTATTTTCATATCGTCCAAT
>NTHP01000122.1:1119468-1199729 GCA_003416845.1 Oplegnathus fasciatus | reverse complement strand
GCTTTAACACTGTGGTTCCCCCACAAGGAGTTGCCAGTTCAATCACATGATTATTAACAGGATATGAAAGCAGATAAAACACAACAAAACAAAGAAACATATTTCTGCTCCACAACTAAATTCCTCAAAGCTTTTTTCCTTGTGAATTACTGGAAATGTTTTGAGGCCTAAAAATTACTCAAACAAAACAAGGAAAAAAGATCTTTGGTTGAACTAATCACAGCGGGAAGACATACATTATTCAGCCGATTATGGGGCTCACAAGTAGACACTGCTTTGTTTTGAGGAGTCACAAGCCAGAAAGATTGCTTTAAGACATAGATAAGTTATAACACAGTAGAACAACCAGTATGAAGACAAGGATCAGACCTATGGTAGCCTGACAGGAGAGGTGTGAAAACACATTCAGGACCTTACAATTATCTCATGGAGGAAGTGAGACTTGATCATTTTTATAACTTAAAGTAAAGGATGAGACAGACTGGGTGAAGTCCAAAAGTCACACAACCATGTGGCCGACTAGCAGCCGATATTGATTATTCCCATGTATGAATCCTCTCATGTGGGTTGCTGTTTCGTCTGTCCCGTCTGTGTTCTCCGTGCGGCATCTAGACTGCAGCCCTCTGCTCTCCCCCTTTCTAATTAAAGAGATATGTGATGTCGAATGTCCTCTCTTTGACCTCCTGTCATGCTGCTTTTACGGCAAACACTGTATCAGTGCCTCACAAACTTTTTTCCCCCTGCTTTCTAAGAAAATTTGTGCAGCCCTGCTTTAAAAGTTACTGCTCTTTAATCTGTAATGTATTTTATTCACTTATTGACCTTCAGAGATTCTTTTGGAGAAGCCTGGGAAAAATAACACTATTAATGAAAGCTTTGGAAAACAATTTATTTAGAAGAATTTGGTAACCACACTTTTGACTTCTTAACTTTCAACCAAAGTCTTTGAAAGAGGATACAGAATAAATTCAAAGAAGACAGAAGGTTTGAGCTGAGATGCAATTATGAAAAAGGTGTGAGTCAGCCGGTCCCATTATCCCCTGCCAGTAAACAACTCGCTCATCCTCCAAACTGCTACTACACAAGTCACTACTTCTGCTTCTCTATTGTTGCTGTCCTGTCTGATGATCAGTCCGCTCTTACTCAGGATCTGATTCAGAGGCCCAATTATCTGCCAGTGCAAAGCCGAGTCATCTGACCTCAAGCGTTTTGGAAAATAATTACCCGAAGTTCATCATTTAATACCTCTGAAATATGCTTTCATCTTGCACCTGTTATATTTCACACATTTCCCCAAGTCAATCATTTCCCACTAGTAAGTTATTTACAGTATGTGGAGGTATCAGCTACTCTGTAAAGACATATTTGGAAGGATCTAGTGAAGGTTTTTAAGCATCCTGACTCCACACTGAGGCAGTATGAGGTGGAAGAGGCTCAAGGATACTGCAGTGCTGCTCTGGACCTTGGCTCGCTTTGCTTGTTTGCTCGGCTGCTGGCTCTTCCTCCATCCAGGGGCATTTTTTTCCCCCAGAAATCAGGGATTATTTCGAACTAAAATAGATGGATGGAATCAATCAGCCATGGTTTTACTTTTCTCTTCTTCTACATACCCCCCCCCTTCACCTCCACCCTCACACCCTTTTCTCTCTCTCTCTCTCTCTCTCTCTCTCTCTGTCTCCCCCACCCCCTCTCAGGGCTGCAGACTGAGGAGATGCATAAATTCAGACGCATTAGTATTCCAGTCAGGCTCTCCATTTCAAGGCAAGGCCTAGCACCCTTCTGCCTCTCCTCCTCTCCTCTCTCCCCTCCTTCACTCTCCCTCTCCAGCTCTATTTTTGAATCATTTAAGCAGCGCTGCATCTACAAGGCCTACTTATTTCCAAACCATCCCTAAATTATTTTTAGGCATTACGATTTATTTTTTAGGAATATAGCTCGATTTTGCCCTTGCATGGCCAATTATACGCAGCTGTAGTCTTTGAAATGAGATTCATCTGCTTCTGATTGTGTGTGTCTGAGTGCGTGTGTGTGTGTGTGTGTGTGTGTGTGTCATTGTGTTTTGCTGTCAGGCCCAGCAGCCCAGGCGATAAATCACGCATGTCTGATTGAGGAGGGCAGAGGGCCCGGACAATAACATTTTCAGTGGAGAAAGCGTCTCAGTTCGCTGTGATCCGTATAGAGCCTGCAGACCTGCAGCCAAGGTCCTGTTGAACCACTGGATATTTTACAGCTGTTAGTGACGTGAAAAAACTTGGAAAAAAGTTGCCCTTTGACATGACATTGAAGATGAGTCAAGGTTATGCTGCTTAAGCACAGTTGTACATAATGTTCTCTTTAGTATAATTAGAATCAGTCACAATTTTAAATTGAACCCACCTTTAAATTATGTAAAACATTAAAAGAAATATTGAATGAAGAAAATTAATCATACATTTTAATTATTGCTTTCACTATTTTGATATAATAATAATAATAATAATAATAATAATAATAATAATAATAATAATAATAATACATTTTGCATGATTTTAAAACTACTTCTAAATATTCAATATTCATTCATCAGAATTCTGTTTTGGACAGTGAACAGTTGTAGCAAGAAATTGTTTATTACAACATACATAGTTTATTTCAAAACATAATACAAGCTTTATACTGAAAATAAATAATTACTTGAGCTGTCATCGAAATTTGGAATAAAACCGCCGAAACAGTTCAATCTTACTGAAAATATTGTGTGTGTTTTTTTTCTTTTACGTTGCTAATTAAGTGCATGAATAACTAAGAGCATTTGTTTAAATTAATGACTTCAAAAGGGTAATATATAAAACTGTACAATATTCGAAAAAATACTTAAGAAATAAACCAATAACAGGAGTATTTAAGATTATAAAATTTTGATACTGAACGTACAATAAAATTATAGGCAGGTGTATAGCGTCGTCAACCCCTCTTTCTATTCTCGGCTCTGTTTCAGAGTCCACACAGTTTATATGGTCGAAGATGATTGAAATCAAATAAATGAATTTATAAATAGCTGTAACTGTGTGTGGCTTCGTAAGCTACAGGCCATGAGGGAGGGATTTAATAAAAAAAAACCCTCCAAGTGCTATTATGTTGGTAGCAATACCTCTACAACTGGAATGAGGGCCTATATTTGCATATGCAAAAAATAATTACAGATCTGCTACGAGTATGTTACAAAATAATGAATGTAAATACGATGAGAACTAAAGCATTTCAGAAGCCCGAGGGAAGCATGAGGTGGACTGTAAAATGGCCTCTGGTGCTGCAACAAATCAATTAAGAAAAGTGATATTATTATTTGTTTCACTCCACCGATCATACAACAGAAGAGAAGCCCGAACAGATCAAAACAAAGCATCAGTCCCATCTTATCATTATTATCGAGCTGATGAGAAGTGGTGACACAAACCAAAGGCGCTGGCAGGTTATTAGGCACATTTTTGTATTTATATCCGTGATGTAGAAAATAATTTGGCGGGCTCCGAAGGTGATCTGAAATGTGACGTTTGATATGCCGCTATAGAATAATGCCCTCATGACAGTTAGAAAATGACGAAGGCTGAACAGGTATCTCTGTTATTGTTATTGTCGTGTTTCAGTGCTGGAGGCATCTGGAGGAGTCTGTATCGGGACAGGCGCGGGGGCTGGGAGGTGCCACCGCGCGCCCCTGCGCTCGAGAGTCTGTGCCGGGGGGGGATTCCTCCCGGTGCTTCGGTCAGAGATCGTGGCACGAGGAGGCGTCTCCCGCGCTCCCGCTGTGAGAATAGGGTCCCTCGTGCGGCGGCGGCTCTCCCGGCGGCGTCATGCGCTTCTCCTTCTGCCTCCGGTTGCAGAACCACACGCGCACCACCTCCTTCTCCAGCTGCAGCGAGTCCGCCAGCGAGGTGATCTCCTGCGCGGAGGGTTTGGGACACTTGAGAAAGTGCGTCTCCAGAACCCCCTTCACGCTGACCTCGATGGACGTCCTCTTCTTCCTCTTCCTCCCCTGAGCTGCTATCTTGTCTATACTGCTAGAGCTGCCTGTGGACGAGTCTGCCTCCTCCAGCCACTTGTTCAGCAGCGGCTTTAGTTTGCACATGTTTTTAAAGCTCAGCTGCAGAGCCTCGAACCTGCAGATGGTGGTTTGGGAAAAGACGTTACCGTACAGCGTGCCCAGAGCCAGACCCACGTCCGCCTGCGTAAAGCCCAGCTTGATTCTCCGCTGTTTGAACTGCTTGGCAAAGTGTTCCAGCTCGTCCGAAGTCGGTGTCTCCTCGTCGGAGTGGTCGTGGCAGTGGTGCCCACCGAGGTCGCTGTGCTCGGGGCTGAGTGTGTCCCTGAGGCCCGGGTGCATGCCTTGGCCCTGCGGGTTGGGTGGAGGTGTGAGGCCACCGTGGTCCAGCATGCCGTTGACAGTGAAGCCCGTCTGGGAGTAGATGTTGATCTGCTGCCCGCTGGTGATGGAGGAGTTGTGGGACACCGGAGTTCCCCAGGCTCCCGGGTGGTTGCCATGGTTGTTGTGATGAGGAGAGTGATGCGCTACGTGCGGGGAACGGTGATGGATGATGCCAAGCTGCAGGTCCTCTCGGCCTGGTTTTACGTCCTGCTGCTCCATGGAGGCCGACCAGGGGCTGCCCTCCGACAGACTGCTCGCCCACTGGTGCCCAAGCGGGTGTCCGTTGCTCTGGACGCTCTGCAGGTAGTCACTCTGGAGGAGTTTCTGGTGTCCTCTGTAGGGGCTAGCAGGCTGCATGGCCTGGCTGTCCGGGTGGATCATGGGACTGGAGCTGAGCAGGGTGTAGGGGCTGGAGGCAGCTGTGGCCATGCTGGCTGCTGAACCCCACTAGTGCTACTGAAGCGAGGGAGCAGCTCAGCCTCTGACATCTCCCTCTCTCTGGAGCCTCGGCAGCAGCCTGGCACTGACTGACAGCCTCCACCACCACTCACAGACCGACTGAGACGCAGTGACGACGCGTGTCGACCAATGACGGCGCAGATACCCGAACCTCCGCCTCTGACAGCAGAGCTGCGGATAGGAAAGGGTTACAGGCAGTCGAACCGGAAGTGAGTCGGAATGCTGGTCCAGTGGGTCTGGCTGTGGAGCGATGTGCGCGTGGAGCGCAGTTCCTGTTTATTAATTAAAGTTTCCAACTGATTTACGCACGAGTTTATTGCTGCTCCTGTCACCCTTGAGCGCGTGCGAAGGAGGAGATTAAAGCGCAATGGCATTTGTTAAACGTGCCAGCACTTAATTTAGAAGGATACAATCAAACCAAAAGCAGTTCTCACTGCTAATTATTAACTTTTAGAGAATATTTCCTCCGGTGTTTATAGAACGAGCTTCTCAAGATGGTGTTTTACGCAAAAGAGTTTTACGCACAGGACATTCATTATTCATACCCACTTGGTCAGACAAAAATAACGCATATCATGGGCCTATAATTGCAATTTAATCTTTAAAATAAGATTTCAATAAGATATTAAAAATGTAAGATTTCTCCAATAGCCCAACTCACACTTTCTGCTCCTACACAGGGAACCATGTACTCATCGGACATGTTTATAACCTGAAACTTCATTATTATTACATTTTCTCAAAGAAGTAAATGTGTCCTCACGCACTACACATTCATACTTCCAGTCTTTAAGAATCTCATCAGGTCCTCTCAGAGATGAAAAAGCTCTATCTGCATATCTGAGAGCTAACTTAGCTGCGTAATTATATTTGCCATTAAAAGACTGCGCCCCAGTCTCCTTATTGGTTTGAAATTCCATTAAATATATTGCTCGAGCTCCCAGGTTAAGCTTGATTTAAATTTGCATACATTTTCATACATTTAGGAGAAATAAAAGAAGGCTGCAGCCACCAGAAAGTCATTAAAGAGCGCTGAGCCGAGGAGCTGCTGGTGGAGACAGAGACAGAGAGGAGGCCGGAGCAGGTGAGCTGACCGCGGGCTGGATGTGTGGACGGGGCCGCAGGAGGGTGGACAGGGCCTCGGTAACCGGAGGAAAGAGAGACAGGGTGGGAAGAGGGAAGGGTGCTGACAGCACAGCCTCTAGTCTCATGTTGTTGTGGCATATAGGCCTGTACATGGATGGGAAATAATTCAACAGATGTACATGTTTGCTGTTGTGCTCTTATTCTGATTCTGGCGTGGTGCTGCGTGTAAATTCTTCATGTAGTTTTCTCTTGGAAACTTCCTAAAAAGTGACTGAATATTTGATGTGAATGGCGGGGTTGCTCTGGTGGCCTAGTATGCTGAACTGGGTTGCTTCGTTTGAGTCGTTATGGGATGAAATTATGCAGAATTGTATGCCAAAAAATTAGAACATTTCCAGCACAATGGCAGTAGTGCTATTTCAATACAATTGCTGCATTTTCTTGCGTGTCATATTAAATGACGCGCCAAAGCGAATTGATTTTGGAGGATGAATTCTCCATTTAAAGCAAAACGCATCCTACAAACTAATTTGATTCAATCGGAGCCTGTGTAGTCGATATTAACAGAATTTGAGCTTTTAAAATTGGCTTAACTGGTTCCACGCTCACAATTGCAAAAAAAAAAATACAGCTTAAATATTTTTTGTCTCGTTACAAAAATAAAGTCTGCATTTTTGGGGAGCATAAAGCAGACAGGAGAGGGACTTGGAGAGGGGGTTGTATTGCTCTCGATAGTCTAAGTTTCTAAGTGTAACAGATGCTTCTCTAGAAACGCTCCTTGTGCTGATTCCTTTTATTCACATCAACATTTTTCTGCCGTCGAGCGCGTTTCCATAGCGAGGCGAATAAAAGGCAAATCCCCGCTCCGCGCCTCCAATAAAGAGCCCATTCACAGATAACCCGAGCCAGCCCTGCTACACTTACACCATGCAGCACTGCAGGCTCTCTCCACCGAGCTGCACATTACTGCGAAATAACACAAACTAATGACTCATAATTTCTTTAATTTTGTCTTTATAAAATGTCAGTTTATGCTTGTTTGTCGTGTTTGTTTAGCTGCTTGTTGGTGTTTATTTGGCGGCTTTGAGCAAATCTTTTGCTGATTATCTTCTGACTCTGATTATTTGCTGCAGGCAGTGGAGTAAATACAAAGATTTGTTTACTAGAAACCTCCAGAAGGTGATCTTCACGAAGCGGACGATTAAAAAAAAAGTCTATTTTTAGAAAAAAAAAAATGTATTGATGCCTTTCCCCCTGAAACATCACACCGTGTCTTCCTGTGGGCCTATATAACTTAATGCTTACATTTACATGATAAAGATTTAGTCAAAAAAAGTAACTATGATGTTATTATGATGTTAGATTAATTGTTTTCCGATTTCTTAAAAAAAACAAAAAAGCTGCATTGGATTTAATGACTTCCTGGCTGCAGCTTTCTAACATAATGTCATTTACAAAACAGGGATATTTGTGCTCATTAATTTTGGGGAGTATTGAATTTAGATGCCACCTCATGTTGCCAGATCACCATGTTTCCATAGGTTAAAGAACAGACTAAGACTAAAAATATATAATGTTCCTCTGGAGCTTTGGTGTGTGTCTTTCAGTGTTTGCCATTTTTAATAAGCATTTAAAATATCTTTTATCTCCCTATAAGAACTGAATAGTGATATGGTTTGTGTATGCCTTTTATCACCGCTTTCTAAATATTATAAAAATGTTAAAGGAGTTCGTTTCCATGTAAAAATCTCTACGGTTTGGATTTTTTTTTTTTGAGAAAATTGTAATGAATTATCGTTTTCTATTTCATCAGACTCTGTTTCATTCGCCTGAACGCTCTCCTCTCCAGTTTAGTGCAGCAGCCATATTGATAAATCAGCTTTAGTCTGCTGTTGAGACAGCCTTGGGCCTCAGGGCGGGACCTGTCACTTGGTGTCATGACCTTTGAAAACTTTCCCCATGAAGCCTAAATCTCTGCTCCTGCGCCAGATATATGACCCCAAGTTAAAGATTTTTACAACTGAAACAAATTAATCTGCCTCTGCTCTAATTATTAGTGTGGGAAACGCACTCATTCGGGGCCTGTTTTGGATCAAAAAGAAGGTTTTTAGGTCTTTATTTACTAATTAACGATATTAAGTCCTGATATAAATTCACTCTTTTGGTTGGATTTTTGACAAAGACTTGATGTTTTTTTAATCCAAAGCCTTCGTGTCACCTCTGAGTTTAAACGCAGTTGTTCTCTCCTCCCTGACATCCGCGACACACGCACACTTCACAGGCTCCCAGACAGTAAAATCGATATTCCCATTAACCCGTGACGTCGCTAATAAAGGACAGTGACACCGTGTTTAAACAAGACGGGCCTTCAGAAAGCAAACCCGAAACTAATCTCCCATCATGTCGCTGACAAGACGTTTGTTTTCACCACCAACCTGAAACAAAAACGTCTGTTTGTGTTTGTGATAGAAAAGTGCAGGCTGTCCTACATGTCCATCTGTCAGTCATGGAAACCTCACCTCCGCCTCTGTGTGTGTGTGTGTGTGTGTCCGGCAGGGGAAACACATTGGACACACCAATGAGTGAATGTATATGAAGCTAAAAATCATCCCATGAGAGCACACAAGTGTAAATGTACATTCATAATGCATGAGGCCCGGTGCGTCTGTTTGGTCTGCAGTGCGAGACCCTGGTTCAGAGGGGGTTATATGTGTGTGTGTGTGTGTGTGTGTGTGTGTGTGTGGTTCTATGTGGAAGTGTTGAAGGGTTTTCGCTTTTCAACAAGTCTACAGTGAAATCCTCGGATTTTTAGAGAAACCTTAATGGAGAAAATGAATCCTGTTCGGGTGTCCCCCCCCCGAAACTCAGTTTAGAGCTCTGATTTGGTTGAAATTGCAAGTTTCCACGAAATTTAGACTTCATTCATGACATTTATAACATGGAAATGTACATTCAATTAATGCATCATCACAACATACAGAATGTGGGATTCATTCAGAGCTAATTCAGGAGATCTTTAGGCTGCTGTGATATGATTCTACTTTTCAAACGATGTGCAATCTTATTTTTAATTATGGATTTTCCCCCATTATATCACCGCGGAAGAGAAGCAATTAATACGTGATAAGAGATTAACAAGGCTTTTCCTCATTCCGATGATCAGATAGGTGTAATGTTTTTATTTAAGGATTAAAAAAAGGGATGAAAACACACCTGAAGTTGTTTGAAAAAGGAGGTCTTTCCTTTGAGTTAGGAATACATCGAAAAAAGGATCATGTAGGCCCAAAGCAGGGCTATGGAAATGGCATCATGTCGTTTTGAATATGACACCGCACTCTGATAATGAAATGTTTCAGTCTTTGTTTGAGGATCATATTAATGTAAGAAATAAAAGAAATGCAGTGGTAACTGTTTGTACAGCAGATATCAGAGATCCAGGGGAATGGATATAAATATGATATGTGGAAATATGAATGAGCTGTGTTGCCATTTTGTTGACCTTCATGACAATATTCTGACTGTGAAGATAAACTTTAAACACACTGGATTTTTTTTTTTTCCACATAAAGTTGTTTTGAATGTTGAAGTTCCTTCAAAATTCAAGTCATTTAATTTCCTGGAACGACTGAAAGACACCAAGTTTCAATGTGAAGCTTCAATTAAATGTCTCAGGTCTGAATATTTAGTATTCCGACTGTGATGCAAATTCCAGCGTAAAATTATTTTGGGTTTCTAGTTAATTAGAAAATGAATTCAGTCAAAACAACACACAGGCCTCAGGTCAGAGCGTCTTCCAGCTCCTGAATATGTTTCCCCCCTTTTACACTCGAGAACAAACACTCACTGGCACAAAAGCGGTCGTTGCAATATTATTTTTTATTATCTGCAAGAATTTGAAACACCTGAGCTAAATTGAAAGTGTTTGTCCCTCTTGCCTTCCCTCAAACAAAGCCAATGTTTGTCAGAGAGATTATTCACTGCTTGTGTGTGTGTGTGTGTGTGTGTGTGTGTGTGTGTGTGTGTGTGTTACAGGTGCTGTTTGCGGAAGAGGCTGCTATATTGTCACTGGGTCAGTGAAGGAGCCATGGTTGGTAAAAATCTACATAACATTACCATCTGTTAAACTTCAAACTGCTCAAACACAAAACACACACACATATGAACACACACACATTCGAACACGCACATCCGATGAACAGAGAGCAGTGAAGAAGAGTAGAGAGTCTATAGAAATGTAATGTATGCTCTTCAGCCCCTCTCCATGTCCTCCTTCTTCTACTCTTCTTCTGTGCTGAGAGCAGAGAAGAGCTCGGGGTTGAGGCCTCCGCTGCCACCAACGAGGAAGAGAAAGGACTCCGGAGCAAGAAAGAGGCTTGTTGTGGAAACTTCTGCGCAGAAAATCCCTCTTTTCAAACGTGGTCGGCGTTTAACAAGCAACCCGGGTGAATTTCATGTGGAATATCAGCGAGCTCTCTGCCGCAGCTAAACAACCAACCAGCATACTTTCCCCTGTGGCCTACAAACCCACACACACACACACACACACACACACATATACACACACTCTCATGTAGGCACACACATACACAGGTCCCTCTGAAGGAGCAGGCGGAGCCGGCAGTTGCACATCTGCATTTCAAACACAGACTCTCTGGGATTCATTATTAATTAGCCTGCTGAGCCCTGGAGGACTGGTGATGCTGCCGTCACACACACACACACTCACACACAGACACACACACACACACCTCGTGACCCCTTTGCCCCCTCTGCTCTACAGTTAGAGAGTCCTCACCAGAATACTGAGCCGTACAGGAGCCTCCCTCCCTCCAATCACAGCACTTCCCCTGATTTCCCAGCTTAATGTATGGTAAAGGATGATGAATTACAGGAGTAGATGGTTTTATTAAGCCGAGCGCAGTGCAACTGTGTTTAAAATACCATATTCAATTGAGTTGTTTAGCATAGCACAGTGTTAAATGACATGTGTGAGAGGATGAGAGAAGCCTGGAGAGCTGTGCTGGTTCTTATATCGCATCAATAAACATTACAAAACTCCGTTCTGCCTTTGTTTGCTTTATTCTTTGCTGTTTGTGGGAAATAAGATTGTTGTGTTTTGCCTGCCTCTAATTTGTGTGTGTTTCTGTGTGTGCAGCTCTGTGCATTAACCTGCACCAGCAGTAGATAGAGGCAGATCAGAAAGACACACAGAGATTATGCATGAGGAATGTCTCCAGGGTCCACAGAGAGAGAGAGAGAGAGAGAGAGAGAGAGAGAGAGAGAGACATCAAACACACTGCAGTGAGAACCCTCTGTCCACAACACACGTCCCACCGCTGCGCAAAGTTGGGGCTGTGCAGTTTACAAAAATAAACACGATAGGAAGAAGCGAACGCGCTGCTGCGGGTTTCAGCCTATTGTGTGCCTCCGCTGTTGCATTAGTATGCAGGGAGCTAACGTTTGATGCGGAGATCATTCAAGAGCATCAGATCATGCGTGATTCCCTGACATATTCGTGACAGGATGATGTGTTGACTGCAGACATTTGAATGTAGAATGTTAAATCTTAAATGAGAGTTCTCTCCTTGCTCCTGAAAATGGAGGAAGTTGTTAATTTTTTGATTGGTGGTTGATGGAGGAGGTTATAATCTGCTCTCTGGCAACATGTGGCTCCATCCATCCATCCATCCATCCATCCGTCCGTCCGCCATTATGGCTCAGATAGTATTACCATGGCCACTGGGGCTATAGGTGGGCAGTCTGTGATCTCTCACCACACATCAACACCTCACCGATTGGCCCGCTCAAGGCTACAGCCCGGGGTTTGATAGGGCAAGAGGCTCTGGCAGTAATTTGGACATAATTGCATAATTGAGCAGGACTCCGCCATCATCGCCTCCTGCCTCTGAAGTCTTCAGTTTAGGCCTCACAGTGGCTGAAGCTGCTGCTCAGCTGTCACCTTCCATCTCTATTCAAAGTGATACCGCCGGAGAGTAAAACACACTCTCACACTGCAGCATCCCTGTGAGGATCGGTGCCTCTTGAACCAATTGGGTCTGATTCAGAGTCAGCAGTGGACCTCCACCGAGCGCACACGCTTCCTGGTTTCGTGGAGAATTCTGGGTAGCGGCGTGGCTGAGATTTGCAGGGGGAAAAAGACCACTTCTCGACAACACAGCGCAGCCTTTGTTAGATGTGTAACGAAGAATCTGGGGCAATTGAAGAATCTGCACAAATGTTGTTACAAGTTCTCGCTCCGAAAGGGAATTCTCGTTCCCCTTTCGGAGCGTTCCCCCTCGGCCCGCTCTTTCATTCAAAGGAATGTACATATGATTTTTGGTTTCATACCAATTCCACCTGGAGTCTCGAAGGGAAGAATAACAAATATGGGAAACATTTAATCCAGAATAATATGTTTATCCAGAGACCTGTGGACTTGGGGAGGAATGGACCCCCTCTGATGTGGTCTGCTGCCAGTGTGTGTGTGTTCATGCATGTGTGTGTGTGTGCGGGTTGCAGTGTGTTTGGGTTGGACGTGTGAGACGGGTGAAGAGACCCTCCACCCCCTGGGGCCAGGAACTCTGGGTGAGGAGGAAGAGAGGTCTAACACACTCTCAGATTTCTAAAGTGTGTTTGTGTGCGAGCTTTGTGTGTGTGTGTGTGTATGTGTGTGTGTGTGTATGTGTGCGTGTGTGTGTGTGTGTGATACAGGATGTGACAAAAGCTAAGCAGCAAGTAAGTAGTTGGACAGAATTGCAGTAAAAACTCGAAGCATCTCAGTTATGGTGGTGCTTCTCACAGAGAAAGGGGTTTTTTTTCTGCAGGAAAGAAAATATAAATTTAATCTTCCTCACCTCCCTCTGTATTTCTGCTAGTGGGGTTAAGTGTAGAGAAAATACTCAAAACTCAGATGTTTTTGCACGATCTGTGTTTGAAGGAAAATTCTGATCTATTACAGCTGCAGTTTACTGTTGTAGTTTTGTTCGACATTCTTAAAGATATAATCTTGAAGATTTTCATTTAAATAAACGTTTGTTAAGTCACTATCTATCGCTGAATGAAGCAACACAATGGCGAATGAGCCTATGACCCACTGATGGAGGCCTGCAGCATTTGCAGTATTACGACCCGGGTGTCGGGAGTGACTTTCCTGGAAAAATGACAAGTGACACACAGTTAGGCTTTTAACACAACAGACTCACTCTTCAACTCACCTGTGTGTGAAGCGGTGTGCTGTTTTTTCCGGTGTCTGCTGGTGTTGTGAGTAAACGGTTACTATGGCCGAACAAACAAAGAAAAGATCGATAATTACAGACGAGGAAACTGAAACTGAAGTGAGGTCAAAAAACACACCTGCAATTACTGATTATGCCATAGGTGCCGCACAAGACAACAAAATTTAAATCTTAGAGATTATAACTTTAAGTACGAGCTGAGATTAGAGAACCCGGCGACAGCGCTTCATTGAAGTCAGACGGGGTAAGAAACACAAGTGGTCAGACAATCAATATGCTAACAGTTTAGCCAGATTACCTAAACTACTTTTTCAAAGGTAAAACTGCAAGTGAGTGCACCCAAAATGATGGTAACAATCCCCCCTTGAAAAAGAAAACTGTGCACACAAATATATACGGTGGGTCAAAGTTGAACCAGGAAGTCAGCCTGTAAACTGTGATGGATGTTTAGAACTGACAGTTTGATAAGTCATTTTACTCTTGGCCTTTGTTTTCCCTCTAAATAAGTTGGCTGACCTGAGCCCATTCCAGACGTACACCTCGTCATGTAAAGGTGATGGCAGTTTTGCATGTTGGTCCATGTCTGAAAAAGCACCCGAGTAACTTTTACATAAAAGTCATGATGGCAACTTTACTAGGCCAGACCACGTAACCTAACAATCCGCATCTTGTTGTAGCCTACCTGCTTAAGAGCACTATAATAGATCTATCACTTTGTTACCATCTCTTATACACAGAACAAATACGATCCATTTAATATACAACAAAACTCTGTGGTTTTATATATGCTGTGTATATTGAAAAAACCTCTATATATAACCTATATAACCTATATTTTGGAATTTGAACTCATTTGGATGCATCTTTGCATCAGTTTGTGTCTAGTTGCGTCTTTGTATCGACTTTGCATGCAATCACACTGACTCTAAAATTCGCCTCTCGTTCTGTCCGAACACACAGTCAGCAGAATATTCTATCTAATAAATCAGAACATTTTTCAATGGGCTCTCTGTAAGAAATGGGTGTATGTGTCCTTCGCACTACTGACTGAAGGTCATTAATTGAGACTTCAATAGCAAAATCCGTTTTAAAATCCATCACTGTCTAAATGACTTTAACAGATAGAGATAAAGCCAGCAACGTTACATATCCCATGTCTACTAAAATCTGTCTGACAGTCTGACTGCGTGTGGATTTTTTTGCCCTGTCACACTTCTTTTTATGTATGTCACAACATCCGCAGCTCTCAGCAGTTACTTCAGTGAGTACAATGTTAACATAACTGATAGAAATGATGCTTAAAACTACAGAAATAAGACCAAAGCGATAAGACACAGTCATTTTCCTTTGCAAACAGCACATTGCTCATGCATGCTAAGTTAGTGAGTACAATGTTATCATTATACCAGACAGAAAAGATACATGACACCAGCAATTCCTTTAAAAGAAATACAGACACACACACACTCACTCACACATAAAAGCGACACTACTACTTCTACTACTATCACTACTACTACTTCCAGTTCAGTATGCCAAAAGTACTAAATCCTGCTCCCTTTCTCTTCTCTCCCTCTTGCTCCGACTCCCTCTCTTTCCCTCTGAAAGAAGGTCTTATTGTGGCGATGTCAGCTGTCTCAAGGGCATGCAGAACAAAGAAGCTTTTCACCCCTCTGCATATCTTCCTCTCATCCTTCACTCTCTCACCTCTCACTCTCATTTCTCTCATTCTGACTCCCGTATCATGCAACCCCCTCCTTTCCTTTTCTCACTTTTGTTTTGGCGTTCTCACGTGGGTGGGATAGTTGCTGGTGAGCACCCTTGCAGGAGCAGGTTGAAGTAAATGAGATGAGGAAGGTAACACTGGTGGAATATTAAAAAAGAAATCCTTTGGCATTGATTTGCAGCATATTTAAGATTACTCTGGTGTGTGTGATATACGTCCTGTATGTATCTGCGCTTGGAGTATGGAGGCAGGAGGAGAGGGATGTATGAAGGCAGCAGCAGCTGGTGGAGATACACAATGTCAAGAGAGCTCAGAGAGACAGAGAGAGACTACAACAGAGGATGCCTCCTTGGCCGACTGCGTGGAAGGGGGACAGTGGAGCATAACAAACAGGATCCACCTTTCTGCTTGGCTAATTTTCCCCATTAAAACAGCCCAGCAGGAGCCTCAGCAGTCCACCAGCTGGAACAGAGGTTATTTTAGTGCCTGTCTTTCAGCAGGGTGTGTGTGTGTCACTTGCATCTATTTTGGCGTGTGAGTCTGAGGTTTGGGGAAGCATAAAGATCTTCCATAGGAGCGGATTCAATTCGCTGATATTAATTTCCTTCTCTCCAGTCATGCATAAACAAAGAAAATCTCCTCGGCTGTCTACAGTATGTGTTTCGCCCTGCTGCGCGTCGCTATAATGTGCTCAGTGCTGATATTGATGTATGTGCCCATATTTGCCCAGTCATCTCTTTATGTGGCTAGCCCTCCTCTCCTCTGTCTCAGTCAGATCCTAAACTAATCCCCAACCCTGCTACTCTGACAAGAAAATCCCCTATTTTAATGCATGCACACACACACTCCGTCTTCCTCCCTCGCCCCCGGCCACACACCCCAATCACACACACACACACACACACACACACACACACACACACATGCACACACTTTCTTTTTTATCCTTCTGTGTACCTGTACACAGCATCTCTTAGTCTCTTTACCTTTCGGTAAAGCATGCCTTGTACACAAGTTACCATTTGTGATATTTGTTATGGTAATGTCTTCACAGTGTGGTAGGCGTTCCTGGAAATTCACACTGTAATGAAATTTCTTCTTTTTTTTGTTCACACAAGGCCAGAGTTTGGCAGCACAGTGTCATTAAGCTAGAGGCTGTCAGGAAATGTTAAGTGAAATCTGTTACAGTCCATTTACTGTAAAAAAAGAATAATCAGATAACAGATATTTGTGATTTAAAAAAGGGGGGAAGACGTGTTGTGTTACTAAAACAAAGCATCAATAATGCTAACTAATTTTTCCAAAGGGTCATAATGGTTGTAGATGATAGCTCAGTTATATTGTAGTCTGAGAGTTGGAACATATTTCGTTACTGTGGCAAAATAATCCAATAATGAACTGAACTTTCTTTCTTCAAGCTAATGAGTTTTGTGGTTGATTGGATGTTACATTAAGTAATCTGCTCTACAAAAGCAGAGAGCAGTAACTAAAGATTAGAAGCATTAATATTAATATTGAAAAAAAGGGTTTCAAGTTTAAAGGCGGGAGACAGACTACATGAGAAAGGTTGTCTGCCTTCATTTTCTGCCTTTTGAGGCTGATTACCGTATTTTGCCACAGTCCCAACAACATAATGCATAAAAACAAATGCAAATACTGCATTCTACCTTTGGATAATAGTCAAAAAATACAGTACACCAAAAAGTGTTCTTTCAGCTTCAAATATATAAACTAGTTTGTAACTTATTATTATTAGAGTTCATAGTTCACAAGAAATAAATGTTGCTCTACTTTCAAGGTGTCTGTCTGTCCTACTATTACTATATATATTAAAATCAATATAATACTATAATTTACAACTTAATATATTTGAATATGTGATTTAAATGTATCTTAACAGCATGATATTGCATGAATTCCACTACAGTCAAAGCAGTTAGGCGACTGCTAATCCAGATACTTTTAGCAGGGCTAGCTAGGTTTTTATTTTGCATCATGGCTGGATTTAGCTACTACTCCATTTTAATGTGGATAACAAACTGAAAGGGTGTAGGTTAATCTGAACGGATACTTTGGATTTACAGATAAAAATCAATAAATACATTTAATTTTTAGCTTTTGCTGAAGCTAGCTGTGGCTATCTCACCAGCTACCTCTACATTAACATGTCTCTCTTGCTTTAGCGGTCTTTTTGACTGTCTCTTTGTGCGACGCTGTGACGCGGCTTTCTGACCTTACAGATTACCAAACTAGAGTCCAGTTACTGTGGTTTGAAATGGCTTTTAGCTCCGTTTTGTAGTTGCTGCAAATTTTACGTGATGTTTTCATGGAAATTGTACATTTCCTTGGCATATTTTTTTTTAATAAGGTGAAACAGATGCCAGAAAGTTAGATTCTGGTCTTAACAAACACTTTTTAATAAATAAGTAGTTTCCCAGCAGTGCACACTGTGGCCATGAACTGAACTGAATGCATACATACAGCCGGGTGCGGCCTTGGAACAGCTTATGTGGTGTGGCCTAGAAGAGTGTATCTTCAACCCTGCAGAGTTTTCCCTCGAAAAATAACTACATACCCAAGCAGAGAAGTCGGACTGAAGGTTTAATTTATACCCTTGCTGGCCTGTCAGGAGGTTTGCCAACTCCAGCCCATTTGTATTTCACACTGGTGTTTACAGGCTATAAAAC
Organism: Oplegnathus fasciatus; assembly: GCA_003416845.1. Taxonomy (NCBI): domain Eukaryota; kingdom Metazoa; phylum Chordata; class Actinopteri; order Centrarchiformes; family Oplegnathidae; genus Oplegnathus; species Oplegnathus fasciatus. Next base: position 1,182,134 of record NTHP01000122.1, on the reverse strand, counting down.
ATTTTATTTGTAATTTCTGTATTTTATAGCATATTAACAGTGATAATAAAACAATACTATTAAGCTGTAACCCTACTGAATACCATACCATATTATTTATGTTTAGTTACAGTAAAGTCAGCCTGTCCAGATGACCAATTAGTCCGAGGTACAGATGCAGAAATGTGACTATTATGGTTTCTATCAGATAAGAGAAACATACATCACGCAAATGTAACTTTACATATATTGTGAGCTAAACAAAGGATGGATTTCATCTGTGGAATAACTGTGTTACATTCAGCGTGTGAAAAGACTGTCTGCCTTTACCCGCCAGGAGAGATGAGGTGCGGTTGACCTTGGCATGTGTGCGAACACAAACGCAACACACGCACACACACTGCGTAGGGGGAAACTGACAAATGGCAGTTCAGCAGCTCAGTTAGATGGTAAATGTGTGTTTAAACAATGCAGAGTGACGCTTACACACGCAACACTTAGTGGCCGGTCTGTGGTATAAGATTGATTTGGTTCACTCTCTCACTCTCTCTCACTCACTCTTTGAAACACGCACACACACGGACGCACACACACAGTGGAATATGAGTGATGTGATTCAGGACACCTCTCGGCAGCCACTCTGCTTTCCATCCTAACGCCTGAGCAGAATACTAATCACTGGATCACATTACAGAGAGAGAGAGACGGAGATATGGTTGCAGCTATAGGAGGAGAAGAAGCAGCATGGAATAGCGTGGATTATATCAGATAACACAAATACAAAGGTGGGCTTCGGAGGCCGTGGTGGGTTTTTTCCACATCGACACCTTCCTGTGAGCAGCATGCAAATAACTGTGGGTTAGTGATGAAAAAGTAATGTCATGGGCAAGTGAGAGCAAAGCTAAACAGCAGGGTTGGAAACAGAGATGAGATCAGAGGAAGGAAAAGAAGTTCGGTCCACCTGTATGAAAGTCACCCACAACACGCAGCTGCTATAGAAACAGTTATTCTCAATAACTGCAGTTAAAATAATACATCAATAACCACATTGCCTTTATTTGAGTACTTTCATTTTATGCTACTTCTTAACAACATTTTAGAGGCAAATATTGCACCCCTTACTCCACTACATTTACTTAATGGCTATACTTACTTGGAAGATTAACATTTTACAAAACATATAATTCATCAATAAATACAGTGTTATTAAAATATCCAATAGTGTTTAAAATAGTTCAGTAGTAACTTCACCTCCACCAGCTACAACATTAAAATGTTACATACACGTTAATGCATCAGTAACAGTAATACAATATCATAATGATAATAATATTGTTTATCCCGTCTCCAAGTAGTTCAAAATGCAGCAGCAACAGTTTTGACAAGGTCAAAAAAGAGGGAGCACATTACTCCCATGCTTGCCTCCCTACACTGGCTGCCTGTTAACTACAGAATTGATTTTAAAATCCTGATGTTTGTTTACGAGGTATTAAATGGTTTCACTCCTCCTACGTTACAGAACTCCTGTCTCCATATCACACTGTCAGAGAACTGAGATGACCGAAGACTTCTGTCTGATCCCGAGATGGGCTCTGTGTGACCATGTGCCTTTACTATTATTATTATTATTATTATTATTATTACTTTTATTATTTATCATCACTTTTCTTCTCTTCTATTGTGTTTGTTTTCTTCTTTTGTTTTTGTTTTGCTGTGTGTGTGCTATAAAGCACTTTGGATCAATTGTGTTGTGAGTAAAGTGCTATAATAAAGTTGATTTGATTTGAATATATCGCTGACACGGGTCATTCTAGTAATAATAATAATAAGAACTTTTAGTTTTTAGTTAAAGACTTTAAAGCCGCACTAGTCAATATTTTCAACAATGGGAAAATCCCTATGTGTAATGTGAAAAGGGTCACTTGTAGTGTTGAGAATTATCACTCAAATCTGCACTTTCCCTCCTTTCTACGAGTGTTTTAATGTCTTTCAGCTCATTGTTTTGGTTTTCTGGCCCACAACTTTACTGTTTTGGTTCACTCTCATGGCTCTTATCCGCATTGTTTCCAGCAGCCGCAGACAGCTGTTTTAAGCAAAAAAAAAAAACCTAATGTACACTACCTACCCAGCGCTAAACAGCAGGCAGACAAAAGTAAGTAACTAGCAGGTGAATACAGTGGAACATTTAGCTTAAAATCAGTGAATATTTCCCTCAGGAGTTGTCGGAGACCAAAACTGTGCCAACTTTATAAGGTTATTATATGAGAAAAATGAAAAAAAACAACATTTTTTATGCAGGACTTTTACTCGTAATGGTGTAATTTTTCAGGGATCTAAATATTTTTTCCAGTAAGTAAGAGAGAAGAAAAGAAGCTCTATCCACCTGTACAGGACTCAAGCTGCAGAGGCAGCCAGTAATAGAGACATTTAGTCCCATTAACTGAAGTTATCGGAAATAATTGTTGGAGTCATTTTCCATGAGCAATGACTCAGATTAAAGCTCATAATACTAATCTGGATCATCAAATGCCAGTTTAGGCAGCACCGTGTCTTTTATTCTCTGTGCTGCACTTGCCTGTATGGCCAACATGCAAATACAAACACTCACACTAAATCTCACACACTCTCCTTCTCCTCGCCCTCCCTCCTTCCCTCCCTCTCCCCAACCCCATGCTGAAGCAATTATGTCCAGTGTGTGAGTCTTCTACAGGCAGTGTGAGGGTGATTGATGATGCTGTCAGCACAGGGAACATGTTTTAACGTCAGAATAATCTCCCTGCTAATATATTACATCCACTGGATAGGGTTCAATCATTACTAATAGCGCTGCTAAGTTGGTGAGAGGGGAGCTGGTGTTGAGAGCACGTGCCTTTGTGTGTGTGTGTGTATGAGTTTGTGTGTGTGTATCTCATTAATCAGAGCAGAAGTAGAGGCAGGGAAATCTAGTAAGGCCAACCAATAAACAAGTATGCCGGTGCAAGGTGGAATAAGCAGCCAGCGAGAAGTGTTTACTTCTTACATAATTACTCACTCGTATCCTATAGTCAGTGAATCAACTGAGACGCTGTTATTGTGAACGTGAGAGTCTTACCACCACTCGATATAATATCGTCTTATGAAATGAAAGAGGTGGAAAGAATGGAGCACAAAGGCATCCGACGCTTCAAAAAGAGGCAGCCTTGTGGTGTCTAATCCGCGCTGTCTAATCTCTCAAATTGCTGTGACGTTTGATGAAGGGGATCGAGCTGGTGTGAGGAGAGAAACGGGCCCAGTCAGAGAGGGAGTGTGTGTGTGTGTGTGTGTGTGTGTGTGTTGGTTTTTTTTGCTGATGTGTACAGTACAGATCCAGCTGTGCCCTCCGCTTCTGAACAAATCCTCCTTTAAATACGAGCTGTGTTGTTTACAGCAGTTCTCTGCCTCCAGACACCATCCTCTCTCTGCCTACACTGCCTCTGTTCATTTGACACTGCCTCCTCTCTTATCTGCTTTACGTGCTGCTGATCGGACGCACCATCCCCCACCTTCTATAGCTGGGTAGAATATGCATGTCGTCGCATGTTGCATGCACGGGCGTACACATGCATATACATCTGGGAACATGGGAGAAAGAACAGAAAGAAAGAAAGAAAGACTGTGTGTGTGCAGGAGAGAGTCTGTGGGGATTGGTGTTATATTCTGCTGGTGTCAGCTGGCTCGTGGCCTGCAGATTAATGTGTGTGCGTGTATGTGTGCACACGCATATGTGCGTGGCGCAAACAAAGGCGCCCTCACAAACACCCGTAAACAGATTAGCTCGTCTGCTGAGAAACAAAGGGTTAAGAGAGAATGCAGATTTCACAGGGAAGGGGAGGGAGCCGAAGCTGTGCGTCTAGTTTTGGGGTGTGTGTTGTGTGTGTGTGTGTGTGTGAGGGGTGAGCGGGGCCAGCGCGGCGGTGGAGCGTCGTGATCCCTCTCCCTAATACTGTGTGGAGAATCTCCTCGCTGGGCTCAGCTGCCAATTCTCTCCACTGTAACACTTCCATTCTCCTCCTCAGCCGCTGAAACAATACGACCATGCCTTTCTGCGCATCTCCACACAAAGAGCCCAGCGCTGAGACAGACGCTCAGAGTGAACTGAGACACAGCACCAGGACAATAGACGGAGAATGGTTTTTGTTCGGCATTGTGTTGCGTGTTTGTGGAGACAAACAATAAAGAAAGTTCCAAGGGGCAAGCAACTTTTTCCTCATTGTTGAAACTTTAAGAGGATGCACAGTTTACAGAAGTAGGAGCTGGAGATTTGCTTCTTTGGAGAATCTGTTGGTCAAACTTGCGTGTATCACTCATGCATGTCAGTCTTAGCTCAAGGAGTGTTTAGGTAGCCATACTTGGAGAAAAAGAATGGTATTTTGCATGAAATATCACCCAAGTCTGATCTATTGACAGCAAGGCCTGTATGAGCTTTACCTGCCAATCAGCTTAACATTTCCATGGAAACAACATACAGACAAAATCAGTGAAAGCTCCTCTAAGCTATATGTTTAAAAGCAACAGGAAAAAAGTGCATACATGCAGCAGGTCCTACAACACACCTCTCACTATTCTACACACACAGCGGACAGCACACTGGCACACTGGAAGTTCCCCCTCTACTGGTGGCGGCGGATGCTGAGACGTACTGCCCCAGAGGACCACCTCCCTGGGACCTTGAGCCAATCACGACAGCCGAAACAAGCCCTTTATCTACAGGGGCTTATTAAGCTAATTGAATTAGCATGTTGTGGTTTCTGAACCCAAATACGATTAGCCTGTTATTACTGTGTTATCAGGGTCCCTTGTTACAGTAACAGCAGGTTACTTTTGGCTGCTTCATTGGCTCTTTTTCTCCCTCTGTCTCTCTCTGCCTGCATAACACTGGAGCTTTTCACATATTCACATATCAGCTCCGTATCTGTTAGATACCTGGCACAGTCACAGTGTCATGAAAATCCAAGATATAGTGCATCTCATTCCAGCTAAAGCCACATCTGCATTCATGTTAAAATTTGGTTTATTGACTCAGGCAGACATTATACGGTCCTTAAAGATATAATCTCTAAGATTTTCATTTAAATAAATGTCTGTTAAGTCACTATCTATCGCCGAATGAGGCAACACAATGGTGATCGATCCTATGGCCCACTGATGAAAGCCTGCAGCATTTGCAGTATTACGACTTGGATGTCGGTGGTGACTTTCCTGGAAAAATCACAAGCAGCGCATAGTTAGGCTTTTAACACAACAGACTCGCTCTTCAACTCACCTGTGTGTGCGTACTGTTTTTTCCCTTCTCTGCTAGTGTTGCGAGTAAACGAGTAAACGGTTATTATGGCCGAACAAATAAAGAAAAGATTGATGACTACAGACGATGAAACTTGGGAAGTGAGGTCCAAAAACACACCTGCCAAAGGTGCTGCGAAAGAGAATGAAATGAAAATCTTCAAGATTATAATTTTAAAGCTGCGCTAATCAATATTTTTATGTTAACAACAGATCAAATGACCATGTGCAATGTGAAATGTGTTGATCATAGAGATGAACCCACAGAGAATTATCACCAAACTGTGCAGTTCTGCTCAGCACTGCAGAGCGTTTTAGTGTCTTTCAGCGCATTGTTTTGGTTTCATTCAAATGAATTTTAATGTTGCTCTGTGTCTGCTGGAGTCGAAGTTGATAATGTGACTATGTTGTGTTTACAGCTTGTGAGCTGATAAAAAATGAACTTTAAAATGGTCAGCTTAAACTAAAGGCATGGTGCAGGTGAATTTGATAAAAATGTTTTCCCCTAAAATCTACTCTGACCAATTTGTTTCTATATCAATTTCTTCAGTGGTGGATATCCAGCTTTGAAATTACACTATTCTGTCATCAAATAAATGTCACATGTGTTTATTATTATATTTCATCACCTTTTACTTAGGATGATATAACAATAACAATGTTACTTTATTTAAGCAGAAAATGTTCTTACTGAGATTTAAATGTGTTCTGGCCAAGGAGGTTACAAAACATATAACACAGACTTAGAATGAACTAAATATGACAAGAATAATCCAGGATTACAAAACATGTGAGATCAAAAGGTTGAAGACGAATTGATAAAAAATAATAACAACAATAAGTAAACCATATAACAACTAATGGAAAATTATAAACTAAATACATTAATTGGATAAATAAAAGCCTTGTATATGTTGCAGTGTTTGGACCCAAAGAAAAGATTCTGAAAAAGAAAACTCCAGTGTTTGGTCTCAGTGAACCTGTGTGAACACAGCCTTCCTTGTGCACCGAAGCTCCCTTTACCAGCTGGGCAGGGAGTAATAGAGACCGGCTTCAGTGGGAGAGTAGGAGGTGGGCAGATTGGGTGGAAGGAGGTGCAGGGGTGAGGGAGTGGGGAGCTGGGTGAGGGGGTTGAGAGACCAGGTTGGGGAGTCAGCTGGTCTCTCTGAGCCTGTGATTAATACACTGGGGCTGCTCTGCACCACCTCCACACCACACTGTCCTCACCTCCAATTAGCATGCTAATGAACCTGCACATGTGTGACTGTGTGTAAGTGTGTGTGTGTCACCTGAGGGCTCTTTCTCACTGTGCAGCATAAACAGGAACAGGCTGGCATTCAGAGGAATGGCTGCAGCTCTGCTAATTGAGACTGTGAATGTGTGTGTGTGTGTGTGTGTTATGGACTGTGACCCCCGTCTTACTCGCTGCTGTTATGGTAACCGGTTGAATAGGAATGTTTTCTCTGCCTAGTTATACCTGTCATGGTGACCTTTGTTCTCTGTGATTGCTGAGAGGTGGACATGAGCAGTCACAGCTCGTTCTTCATGGGTAACATGATTTACAGGTCCGCCATGACACAGGAGGCATATGCAAATATTCAGAGGCTGTAAATACACAATACACAGTCAACAAATAGGCACATACAGATGAACAAAATATGTGTTGAGGAAAATTTTGGACTTCATAAGAAAATAATTAACGTAACATACAGTTTTCCCCTTTTATCTCCCTTCAGTAGCTTAAAGGTTAGAAAACTTATTTCAGCGTGTTTAGAGGGATACCCCCTCTGTTGTTCTTCCTGAGGTTTCTGTTAATTGTGGAATTTTTTCCTTAGTGTATGTTGTACAGACTATAAAGCCCTCTGGGGCAAATTTGTGATTCTGTCATTTGACATAAATTAAACTGACTTACAGGAATGGTTCGTCATGGGAAATGCATTTATTCACTTTCTTGCAAGTAACTTCCTGGTTGCCAGGCAACCTCATGGTGACAAAAAGACGAACAGTCTACACAACCAGCTGCTGGCGGTAGCTTCATTTTAGTGTACAGACATGAGAGTGATATTAATCTTCCTCTTATATGATGTTTACACTGTAGGGTTGTCACTTTTTGTTCAGAATTCAAACTTTCGTTTCAATGTGGGACAAAATTGAGTATTCTTACAGTAATGACCTGTTCAAATTCAAAATTTACAGTCTATAAACACAACAGACTCTTTGAAGTAGTGTGCCTTGTGACCTATTGCATGCCTTATTCACTTATTAGTAAACTAAATTAATAAAAAAAAAATGAAGGAAGACACTAGCGAGCAAAGCTGAGCTGATCAGATAATCACGACAACCATTTTGGGTTTACACTGTAGATGGCAAAATTACCAACAAAGACAAGACTGTTTGCCAGCTGCCTTACTCTACAACCACAACAGCTCTAAGGACTCACCTGCTGGCTTGCCATCCAAGTTGCAGTGGAAGCACCGGAAACAAGTGGAGCAACGTCAACTGTACGACCTCGTCTGAGTGCGACTCAAGACTCATAGTGCAGTTGTATGACACCACACAGGCAAATATAAACACTATCCTGAAGGGTAAGTCCCCCGACTGATGGACAACACTGGCCACGCATGCTTACGTGACGCATTACGCTATATGCGGTTGAGGCAGATCAGTGAGGTTTAAGGGTTTAACATTAATAAATCACGATAAATAAACTTGTTTTTTGATTTCAAGAGGGCTTTCTTCCCGTTAGCCAACAGCCCTACAGCCATAGAATAACGTTACTGGATCCCTACCAGATTAACATTGGCTACCAGATATTTTCTATTTTTTCCTATGTAAGTGATGTAAGTCATGTTGAATCTAAAAATATGTGTTTCGTGTCTATGTGTTCAGATTTGACTGAGTTATGACTCAGTTGATTCGTCGATCTGTCGATCTACTTGTTCCTATGAAAGTCAACGGACAGAAAATATGTTTTCACCGTCTCCGTTGTGCAGTTTCTTCCTTTTTGTAAAAACATAAAATAACATACGAACCCAGTTCACTTATCTCATCACATACTAAAGAATTTCCATCTGCTTTCATGTCACCATTATAGACTAAATGAATGAACTCAGGCTACTCCCCCTCCACCCCGACGCCAACCCCCGCTGTAGTTACCTGTTTGCGCAAAGCAATACTGAAACTATGTTATTACTCAGTATAAAATTATGACAATTTCACTTTACCCCTTCACTGCACATGCGTCTTTCTTCTCTCTTATTTCCAAAGTGGTGTTGATCATTTTTTTCACGGAAATTTGGAAACAAATGCAGTGTGTCCTGTGTTGTTGGTAGTTGCTAGGCTCCGAGGAAAACGGAGAGTGATTTGGTTGTCTTTTTCTTAGTCTGAAATAAAGTTTGAATTGAATTGAATTATCTTTGTGACAGCGGGGCCAACAATAATACCGCTAGGAAAGGCTAAGGGGGGGAAAATTGAAAAGTTGTCTATTGCCATTTTAAGTTATTGTATATGAGAAAATACAGTAAGAAAGTAAGAAAAAATGAAACCATTGCTGAGAACATTGGCAGCCTCTTTGCTGGGGCAGGATTTCTTTTTTACTGGTAGCAAAATGGTTTATGGGAAACATAGTTTCTATATTTAGGCAAACACAAGCGCTACCATGATGTGACTTCCTCTCGCATTTGTTAGTGGTGCTGAACCAAAACCATAATTTTAGCAACCACACATTTCATCAGCTCAAAATATATACATCTCCATTTCACCAGTGTATTTTGGCTGTGCTTAAGAAAAACAACCAATCTTTATGGTCAGTGACCCTTCAGTGTGTCTAACGTCACTATTTAGGACTTAAGATTCCCCGTGAACAACAATATCATCCCGTTTCCATTTTGGCATTCTGGGTGCACATGAATGTACAAGAATGTCTACATTTAAGTGGCTGAGTGTGTGCACACATACTGCTTGTGTGTGTACAGAGGGAAACAGTGAGCAGCAGTGCTACAGTAACCTTTGCAAATAATCAGTTCTGTCTGATGGGCCTCTTTAATTAACCTTGTAGGAAATTAATCCCAGTGTTAAATGGACAAGAAAAAGATGTTTGATTACCACCGCGAGCCAACTGGGACTTCTCCCTCTGTCTAATTGCCCAGGAAGAGAGAACAAGAGAAAAAGTAGCAGGAACGAGAAAGGGAGAAACAGATAGGGAGAGAGAGGCGAGAGGGGAGAGCGGAGAGCGAAGCGCCTCGAATCCTGTGGTGTCATTAGCGTCTGTGTGAATGTCAGTTAGTCCCTGGAGCACTGATAACACTTCGCCAAGAAGAGAGAGGAGAGGGGAAAAGAGAGGACAGGGAAGAGAAGGACACTGAGGAAAGAGGAGGAAACATTTTGTTAAACTGAGAGGGACAAAACACTTTACATAAAGTACAGAAATTTCTGAGTAGTTACTGGGGAATAAGTAAGGAACTAAATGTTAAGAGGCTAACAAGCAGTTGGTGAAAAAAGGCCTCAGTATGCTTCAAACTAACTCAACTGTAGATGTCTAAAGGCAAATGTATTTATACCTGTTCGAAATGCCTACACCCAAAAGTGGGGCAAAAAATTTGCTGTCATCCTGGCTGGAAGAATTCTCTATCTTCTGTGTTTCTACGTAGTGTCTTGCAAACAGAAATAACAGCGCACACGTTTGGACGTCTCTCCTCCGAGGCATTCATTGTGTTGCGCTTGATTGTACACATGAAGAGTGTTGTGTGTAAAATTAAAAAAGAGAGCTTGAGGGAGAGAAGTTCATATTTTCACACCTCTGCACAACCTGGCCAATCACCTCCAGTGTTTCCCATACATTGATTTAATATCAACATTGAGCGCCACATATTGATTTTTTTTTCTTTGCCCTGCTCTCGCTCTCTCTCTCTCTCTCTCACAAACACATTAACAACAGACCATAGGTGTAGTGCTGCCCGAGCACACTGGAACGTCGCTCCGCCAAATAGAATATTCCCAGTTTGCATAATCCGGTTGAAATTCATAAACATTTTTTTAAGCGCTTGAAGATCCAATCATCACCAAAGCGTCCGTCATGCAAGAGAGCCAATAAAAACAAAGGGAATGGTCAAAGTTGTCATACTGACATTTAAGGTGTGTTGATTGATTCACGACGTCAACTCATGCACTGAGTAACATGCAAATTCATTGAGTGAATAATTTTTCCTCTAGTCTACAGCTGGCTGACGTTAACTAGTAAAGATGAAGAGGCAGCAAAACATCCTTTAATTTTTTGAAACTTTTGTAACTTTTCCTCAGAATGGATGTTTGAATGTGGCTTCATTTGCCCGGCAGAAGTAAGTAGATGAAACTACTTGTGTTCATTTGCCTATATTGCTCAATGTTGTGTGGTCAGTTATGGTTGACTAATGTATGTAAACTTGCCACCGTAGGAACAGTGGATACATAACCTTCCAAATGAGCCACAACTTAACCCGGCGTGTGCGTGTGCATGCATGTGTGTGAGTCATAGCTGCGCTCCAGTAATTAAAAAAAAGGACTATTGAGAATATTATTTTTGTCCCATCAAGTTATTCTAGGAAAACTGATGAACAACAGTTTTAAATGGGAATGTACTGTTCATGAAGATTTACAAATATCTAGGAATTACAAACTGATTTATTAACATAGTATCTAGCAGTCTGTTCTCAAGTCATTATGTACCATGTAGTCTGATGTAAGTTTGCTCTTTTGTGGAGCTTCAGAGATATGAGGAGGTGACAGTGTGACACACTAGTGTTTGTTGTTCAGATCACACTGGCAATATTAAAGGTGTAGTCTACAAGTCTAATCCAATAAACCTTTTGTCAAATTCAGTGAATATCTCCTCACGGTCCACTAACTTTCCTTTCTGTGTGCGCGCTGAAAAACAGTCCGGTGTTCATACACAGCCCTGGCTCTGTAAACGGGAAACAAACAGAGCGGCTCGGGTAGAGCCACGAACCCAGGTCGTCAAACACTGACGCTTTAGTCGCGTTTCCACTATACACTTTAGTATAATATGTCACAACTCGTGCTCGTGCACAGGACAAACTCATGCTGTGTGTTACTGAGTTTAAAGGAGCATGGAAGGGAGGGGCGTATTTGTTTGGCTGTTGAGTTCAAATATCAGCAAGCTTTCTCCAGGATTGTAGACTACACCTTTAAGTAAGTTTTACCAACTAAAAGTTTTTAATCTCACATCCATGCTTTACTAATCAAAATCCATGCTTTCCTCACAACTACTCCATCTACCCCTCGGTCCCTAAGGCCTGTTCGAGCAGGTGCTTCCCCTCTCTCCTCACTAATGTCTCCAGATCTTTGCACTGACCTCAGCTATCCATGACTCATCCCGCAGCGTGCTGGCTCCGTGTGTCAGTGTGTGTGTGTGTTGGCTGTGTTCATCGGTGTGTGTCGACTTCCCGGATCCCTGCAGGTGTCTGTATCAATAATCCAGAGGGCAGAGCGACGAGAACCAGCGAAGGCTACGTCTGCTGTTTTCAGCTTTGGCTGTTTAGTCTGTCCACCAAGATCGGGTCAGTCTGAATGTTATGTCACACAGTTTGGCAAAGAGGTCTGTCTTTGCAGCTTTTTTTATATAGAGACACTTTCTGATCGGTTATAGAAAAAAAATAGTGGCTATATGTTCCTTCTGCATTTCTTAGTTATATTTTATTCAAGAGAATGAAACAAGAAAAGTATAAGGTGAGCAACAGTTTTGGGCTACTTGTCGCACTGTTTAACACATCAATAAAATACGGCGATAGAAAACAAGACACTGTGGGTTAACAAACAGTCGGTCTACTTTTTGGAGGTATTTACTGAAGTAAGCTAAACTAATAATCCAGTGACTGCACGTCACGTACCAGGAGTCCCGTCCTCACACCCTCTCACTTTGCACAAAACCAAGTGATTTCTAATGTAGGCTTACCAGTGGCTCGCTGACCAGCTAGGAAGACAGAACATGTTAAAAAAAAAGACAACTTATGAGTTACTTTTGGCAAAGCACCTCTACACCCTACACCAACCTAACATGGACAGAAACGAAATTGTAAAGCCGGATTTATACTTCTCCATTAATTGGCTTCAGCGTACCTACGTCAGTGTTGTGCGTGGGCTCCGAAGGTACGCCGTAGTACATATTAACCTCCTTAAGAATGTACAGTAACTACATTGTGTGTTTGTGTGTTTTCCCCCACAAGTTTCAGATAGAAATTGATCAGAGTGAATACAGAATGACACATGTTGGAAAAAGGCGCTGTTATTGTCATTAGTCACGGCACTGAATGGCCCCTTATTCAGTAATGAAGCAAGGCGGACGTTCCTACCGACGCTCATATCACACAGTCAATAAAGGACTGTAAACACAATTACTGTGGGGAATATAGTTGAAGTGCAATACGGCTCGATCACATATGATACACCTGTTTAATGTTGCCATGGTGATATCAGATGTTGAACTATAAATCTAAACCTACACCGAAGGTGCTGGTGGAACTCCTGTTAACCCTTTGCATCAGCTACAAATTCAGCTTACCACATTAATAAGTAATGTATTACTGCCCAACACTAGCACCGAATTTAAGTTTTAGCTGCTAGACTATTGTCTGCTTCTATCGGGTTCATTTAGCACTTTACAAATGAGGGGATGTACTATATGTCACAAATATTGCAGGAAGTTGTGTTTAACTGACAGAGCACATGTGTGAACACTGCTGCTGTAGCCTTTAACAAATATCTAAAAAGATTATATCTAATATGCATTATCTTATTAAAATGTAAACGTTATCTCTCTCAAGTATTAGTAACTTAGTCAGTGTGTGGTAATATTTAAAAAGTTTATTTAAAAAAAATAAAAATACTGATCAACTTGGTAGACATCTGTTTTGCAGACTCATGAGTCTATTTGAATATTGTTCTTGTCAGTCGAGCGTCCACTAACTTCATTGTCTGCAGCTCACCTCGCCTTCTCCTCTTTACGAGCTTGTTAGTGTTAACTCATCAGCGGGGTCAAACACTGAAAACACACATTACAACACAGCCAAAAGATCACGTTGCGCAATTTGAATAAATACAAGGCAATTTGTCACTGTCATGTCAGAGTTGCCCCTTTCTCCGTCTGCCCTCGCCGGCTCTCTCATCCTCCTCCCCTACCCCCTCTCCCCCTCCACGCCCTGCCTCCTCTGCCCCGGCACAGCAACAGGAAGCAGTAATGGTGATTGTATTAACCCCTCGTAGAGAGCATTGACCTTCGCTTCTGTTCAGCTGGAGGTAATAGTCCAGGAACACACACACAGACATGTGTTTGAATGCATACGCACTCACGCTACAGGATTCAGCCGAAGATGAAGATTTTGGAAGAATGTGCAATAAAATGTCTAGTGTATTACAGTATTGTAACAAGTTCTGTCAACAGTTTGACTAAAAGCATCAGTTCTGGGGTGGGTCCAACTAGGGCCAGTGCCCCTTTGAAAACAGTCCTGGACTTCCTGTTGGCTGCCAAAAGTGAAGTGTAGTGGTGTTTTCTCCCAGGAGCCAAGGAAAGCCAGGACTCCCTCACAATTCAAACTAACTATTATTGCCATTTTGATTGAAGTTTGCTATTGTCTCGGTATTACATTATCTACAGTGCTTTTATAAGACAACTTCTACAAGTTGTGGAGTTCAAGTTCTCCAAATCAAAAGGCCAACATATGTAATTTGTCATTTCCCTCTATAACGACACATTAAACAATTTTCTGATCTGACGCCACTATTTGCAGGGCAGGGCGGTTTCTCAGCGCCTTGCGTTTGGTTAGGCTGAGGGACAAAAACAACTTGGTAAAGGTTAGGAAAAGATTATAGTTTCGGTTAAAATTGCTACTCTTTTAGCTTTTTTTATATAGAGACACTTTCTGATCAGTTATAGAAAAGAAATTGTGGCTATATGTTCCTTCTGCATTTAATAGTTATATTTTATTCAAGAGAATAAAACAAAAAAAGTATAAGGTGAGCAGCAGTTTTGGGCTACTTGACGCACTGTTTAAAACATCAGTAAAATACGGCGATAGAAAACAAGACACTGTGGGTTAACAAGCAGTCGGTCTACTTTTTGGAGGTATTTACTGAAGTTAAGCTAAACTAATAATCCAGTGACTGCACGTCACGTACCAGGAGTCCCGTCCTCACACCCTCTCACTTTGCACAAAACCAAATGATTTCTAATGTAGGCTTACCAGTGGCTCGCTGACCAGCTAGGAAGACAGAACATGTAAAAAAAAAAGAAAAAAAAAAGACAACTTATGAGTTACTTTTGGCAAAGCACCTCTACACCCTACACCAAGCTAACATGGACAGAGACAAAATTGTAAAGCCGGATTTATACTTGTGTTTGGTTAGGCTGAGGGACAAAAACAACTTGGTAAAGGTTAGGAAAAGATTATAGTTTCGGTTAAAATTGCTACTCTGTTAAGGTTAGGTGACCTTTGCAGTCATAGCTACAGTAATAACCACATGTCATGATAAAAAGAAACCAACGTTGACTGTTGGTAGGACAGAGGAAATGAACATCAGTCTCCCGTGTTAAAGTCAGACATTTTGTTGACCCATCCATCCACCCTGGACATTCTATAATAACGTCATCCGACTGTCTCTTTCTCCTGATGGACATCAGGACAGCTGATAGAGGGCTTTGTCACCTGAACGTAAACAGACAGAGAAGGCACCATGCCACGGTCAAATCACCTATTCTGCCATGTGTGATTTGTAATGGTAGCTCGTGCAGAAGATCCTCTGGTTGCTTGTTACAATTTTTCCATCCTTGTTTTGCTTTTAAGCTCCTCTGTATAATAAGTAATTGGCTTTAGTAAGTAGCTAGATAAGGCATATCGTGGGCTTATGTCGGCTGTTTCTGTAGGACACAGATAAGAGTGGTATGTAAGTCATGTATTGATACATGGTTGACACTGAACTGAACATTTAATTATTATCTGTGAATGAGTATGGAGTGGTTAGTTGTACTCTTTTACTGATCTGTACTTTGTATCTGAGTGTATTTGTCGTACTGATACATATATATATTGTCATACATACTACATATATATATATATAGTATATTTGTGAAGGTATGTTAAGACAAAAGATTTGTTGATTTGTTGTATTTCAACAGTATTTCTCTGCCTGGCGAAGAAAAAAGAACTACAAAGTCATTGTCTACAAATCTTTGAACTGAACTGAGTAATAATTTACACCTCTAATCTGAACGTGTTAAGTTTGCTTCTAAAATAACTCCAGCAGTGTCATCTTATAACACCAACATGTCCCACTTGAGGCCTTTTTCTTAGAGGACTGTCTCACTTGGCTTCCTCACAAATTTTCCCACGCCACACTGCACCAGTGCTAAAAAGAGTGCTCTTACTGTAGTTGTAGCCCCTCTAAAAGAACAGCTGGCCCCGTTTTTTTAAATGTCAAGAAACTAAAAACTGTTTCATCTTGAGCTCTCTTGAGAGTTACATCCTTAGTTGGCTTATTTTCATTGCCAGGTTGACAGAAGATTAGTGGATCTATCACCAGCGACTCCCTGTCCATGTGATATCTTGCCCAAATATCACCCACATTAACCCGACAGCTTCACGCAGAGATGTGTAGTCCTTTAACAGACAAATTAAAAAGAAAGAGTAAAGGACAACATAAAAATATTCAGAATGAAGACTTGCTTAGAAATGTACATTAGCTGTCACAGTATAATAGAGGATGTGTGTTGCTGCTGTTGAAATACAATCACATGTACACTTTTTGTCTGAAACAAACCATCTTATCGTGTTTGCCAGAAAGGAAAGCCTTTAATAAAAGAATTTCTCAGAGATGTGTGTGAGGCGGAAGTCACACGGGGCACCTCCGAGTGTACGGGGGTTAGCACAACAGCTCAGACCTCCTGCACTCTTTCATCTGGCTGTTTCAACATCCCTCCATCCCCTCCACCCTTTCCACTCCACTTTCTTAAACAAATCCTCTTCTTTCTGACAAGCTAATACACACATACACACATACACACACACACAAAAAGAGCCCCCGAGCAGAGCTGTGACCTATCCAGACTTTGACCTGTGTGGGTGAAGTAGTCAAAGTCCTCGTGGACCCAGATGTCCTCTTGGCTTTTAAAACCGCACAGTCTCTCCTTTACTTTCTTTTCTCCTCCACTCTTCCCCGCTCGCTCTCCTTTCCCTGCAGCCCCTCTGGAGACTCAGTGATAACCAGGGTAGACGGGAGGAGGAAGGGAGCGGAGGAAAGAGGGATGGAGGGGGGGAGGAGGAAGGCGGGGGGTGAGAGGGAGTTGTGATGTCCCGACTCAGGGATATTTAATCCTCTCTGTGAGGGGCGAGCGTCTCTCTCCCTCTGTTTGGCTTTGGGAGATCAAAGAGGCAGTTCAGATCCTGGCGAGATCGCTCGCTCTCTCCTCCTGAGTGGACCAGAGACTCACACACACACACGCACACACTTAAGTACTTGGGCTGACTGGCGAGGACATCGGTGGTGGTGGTGGTGGTAATGAGGCAGTGATTGATGGGACTTTATGCTTCTTTACTGCACTGTCTTAAACCGCCAGTATATGAGCGCACTCCAAATGAAATCAAATCTGTGTGCAGAAGAAAACTGGCTGGTTAAGACAGAAAAGAAGACCCACAGTTAGCTTCTATCAACAATATCATGTGATTTCCTTCAGGGTTGAACTTTAGCTTTACCTCCACAGAGCTACACTAGTTTAAAAGTTAACTTCTTGCTTGAAGAATCTTTGTACTCCAGCATGCTCCCACTGTGACTCACAAAGCCTCTTCTCTTGGCATGGATGCAATAAAGCAAACACACCTGGAGTATACTGTTGGCTTCACTAACGTGGATGCATTTGAAAAAGCATCCCTTTTTATTTCTGCTTTGGCCCTCCACCCACACTACGTCGATAATTCATCCACCAGAAACATATAGTTTTGAAAGTGCTCTCTAACATGGTGCACTTTTGAGGAACTTTAATTCTGGTGCGCTCCATTCTTAATAAAAGCCATAAAATGGGGGTATCCCCTTGGCCTAGTGGTCTAAGATGTCAATTTGATTTTGGCTGGTGACGCTCTTCTCTCTTCCCACTGTTACTCACCTGTGTGTATTATCAAATGAAGACTGCAATATCTCAACAACTACAGGATGGCTTGCGATGAAATTTTCTACAGACATACAGGTCCCCAGACAATGAAGCCCACTGACTTTGGTGACCCCCTGACTTTTCCTCTAGCACCACCATGAAGTTTACATTTGTGGTTTTGAGTAAAATGTCTCGACAACTATTGGATGCTTTGCTGTGAAATTTTGTGCAGACATTTATGTTCTCCTCATGCATTGTAATAACTGATGATCCCTTAACATTTCATCTATTTGTTCAATACTTTGGTTTATAACTAAATACCTGCCAATCTAATGACATTCCCATCAGCCTCAGTACTTTGTGTTTAGAAAATGTCAGCATGCTGACACGCTAAACTAAGATGTTGAACATGGCAAACATTATACCTGCTAAACATCAGCATGTTTGCATTGTCACTGCGAGCATGCACTGACGTTACTGACGTTAGCATTCAGCTCAAAGCACCTAAGTGCCTAAGTACAGACTCACAGAGCTGCTAGTGTGACTGTATACTCTTAAAGTCTTGTTGAAACATTAAACTATGGTCAAGACCGAACTCTTTCAGTTAACATGGTTGGAAATTGTCCTCTGTATCAGGGTTCCTTGTAATGTAACATTTAAGCCGCGTTTCCACCAAACACTTTTGGTTTAGTACCCTTGAAACCCGTACCTACATGTACCTAAACCCTAAACACAATTCTTTCTTCTCGTTATGTGGCTGTTTATTACAACAAGGAGACAAGCTCTCTTTGAGAACATAAGAATATTGAGAAAATGGCGGGTTTGTGCGTTGAGTCCTTTGTCGCGCAAGAAGTGATGATTCTGTTGACCAATCAATGGACTGCAGTTTTTCTAGCTCCACCCTTGAGTCCCGGGTCAGTGAGCTAGGTACCTCAACAGAGGGGTAATGAGAAAACAGGACAGAATGGAGTGGTTCTGTTTGTACCATCCACAACTTTTGCCAATGGAAATGCGAAAACAACTGCTCTAATGTGTAACGAATTTTTGTTACTGAACTGGACTGCTTGGTGGAAACACGGCTTTAGTTTTAATGAAACAGGGTAGAACAATTTTTAATCATTTTAATGTGCCATGGAAAGGCAACCAAGAGGTCCAAAGTAGTAACCTCAGAATATATACAATGCCAATGTCCAGTGTCAACATTTTTAAATACGTGTGCATGGCAGCTACAGTATGATTAAAGTTTGGGAAAGATTGTGGTTGTGGTTAAGGTATGGTTAGGGTTAGGCAACTAAAACACTTGATGATGCTTAGCCATCCAATATGGATGTAATACCCAGTGATTCAAGGCTGATCAGTTTAATACATCGTATAGGTGGTGGTCTATAACATCAGGTGTTATATCCCTGGAAATTTCTACAGACTTGGCTCAGAATTACTGTAAACATGCTAAACAACGAGGCGAATGTACTCATCAGAGGCGGAGCGCTTTATTGTTGGATGCAATAATGTTTTTCTCATCTAATGCCTAAAATGAGTTTCACACCCATTGCAGCCTTGCCAAGTGTTCATAATATTACTTAAAAGATATTCTCTGAGTCATGGAGTGAGTACATTTCAGCGCTTTCTGTTTCATCACCCTGGAGGAGTTTGTTAACAGTGGGAGCTAAAAACCGTATAGCCGGCGATAACAAAAGTGATGATTCCAATGTTTCCTTTCTATTTGTATTTTAATTTTATACCAATCCCCTGCAACACACACAGGCCCGTGCACTTACACACACTCCCACACATACACACTCACAAATGTAAACCCGCGGCTCCCCTGCCACTCGGCTTCTGAGGTTTGCAGGTCTCTGATAGGAAGCCTCTGAAATGGAAAAGAGATAAGAGTAAATAAACAAACAAATACAATAAAACCGAATTTGTGCTGGTTCAGTGCACACAGAGGGAGAGGGGGAGAGGGGAACGGAGGGAGTGCGCTGTGCAAGGCCTGACGACGAACCCCACAAAGATGCATTCTCAATAAAGCAAAGCAAGGTAAATACCTAAGTGAATTCATGCAAGTTCCATTTATTCAGTGAAATCTGTTGAGACTGTGCGCTGATAGAGGGAGACACCATTTGGCTCTCTAACAATGGAGCTATCAGTTACCGCCTCTGTGTTCCCTCGATATGATCTCCGTCCGTTTTGCACAACTGAATTGCTCCAAAAAAAAGCATTTTATTTCCAGCACAATAATGACATTTGGTGTCAGTTAATTCTCAATGGGACGACAAGCTTTCTTTCGGCCCATTTTGATACCTTAGCGCAGGAGCCCGCGCTAAACCAAATGTTCTGCACAGCCGATCTGCCTTTAAAGCAGTGCCACGGGCTTTGATGTGCGCCCACACCAACGCGCCACTCCAACAGCCTTTCTTCTCAGATGTTGCTTAATTACACTATCATAGTCTGTTAATTACCTTATCAGAGCTGCATAATCCCATGGTCAGTGTCTGAACGCCATGTATCAAAGCAAAGCGAGTCTCTTTCATGTGTTTTTTTTTTTCTGGTCCTGATTAGTGAATTCAGTTGCCCCAATCAGAAATAATATAAAGATGACAAATTGCAGTTTTTAGGTGTTGAAGCTATGTCTTGACAGTTGACAGTTCCCCGCTCTGTACAGGCACGACTGTACGAAACCTAGAGACCTCACAGTGACAACGAGACTCAGTAAAGCTGCGCGCAGTCACTGCAGCCGGCAAAGAAATAATTACCGCACTAAACTTCTCATCACGTCAACACAAATGGTCGTTTTTACATTTCTTTTTGTATATGGTTTAAACAAAGATACAATGTGCTAATTACTGAGCTTCAGAGCTGTTGGTAAATGTTTTTGTCTTTTTTAATTTAACTTGAAAAAGAGCCCGGCTAGCTCCCTGCTTCCAGCTGTTATGCTAACCTGGCTAACGCTTCCTTACTCCAGCTCTGCACTTGAAGCACAGACATGAGATTTATCAATCTTTGTGTCTTGGAAAGAAAACTTTAACTCTTTGAACAGTCACTGACATGCTGCTAGTTTCCCTTTTGATGATGAAAGCAGCAAAACTAAACAGTGTGTCCTTGAAATATTGGGAGCAAAAGGGCAAAGTCAAAGAGCAGAGCATTCCTTGCAGGCGTGTGAATTTATAATGTAAAATAATCTTCTCACAAAATCCTAATCTAGCTGGTTTGGAATTATCAACACTTCTTGACTGGCATCTGTATGTTTACCTTGAGCGCGTCTGACGTGCTCCGTGTGCTTTCATGTGATTTTTATCTCCACAACACAACTCTGCTTCGATGTGGAGACGATGATTAAGAAATAATTGGAGGGGCTTGAGAAATGTTTCTCGAGCGTGGAAGATGCATGCCCGCATGTTAATTCCACTCAGAATATGTTAACGTATGCACAGATGTTAATGTAGACTCCACGTTGGGCTCCTGTGTTGTGCACCTCAGTGCTCTCCCTGCGTGCATGTGTTCTTCCCCTCAGCTCTGCCAGCAGCCTACTGGATCTGTCAACTTGGGGAAAATTTCCATTTTGCAGCTAACTCTGCAGCCTTTTGATGGATACGTCTTGCCGACTTTTATCTCTCGGCGCGTCTGCAAACTAATTAATATTTTTTTTCTCTCACTCTCTCTCTCTCCCCTTCAGGCAAATATTTGTTTCCTCAGAAGTGAGCGTGGGCAAACCTTCCTCACAGCTCCATATGCTGCCAGCTGCCAATCAAGTGGGCTGGAACCCTGAAACTAATCGCAACCCCCCCCCCCTCCTCCTCTCTCCTCTGTCTCCTCTTGCTCTCCTTCAGCAGAAATGAAAGGAATTGTGGGGTGTGTGTGTCTGTGTGTGTAGGGGGATGTTTAAGGAAAATAAAGACATACAGTAGAGAAGAAGAAAGGGGATGGTTGAGACACAAGCCCAAAGCAATGTCTCCTCTGTTCTGTCTGTCCACACAGAGCTCTTCCTGCCTAAGCTCTTTGTTTTTATTCTGCTTTATTGTGTTTATTTATTTGTTGTTCAAATGGATTGTACTGTATCTGGACTGGATTTGGTTTGTTTGCCAGACAGCTCCAAGAGTGAACAGTGCGTGTACACAGTGATTTTGTGTGTGTGTGTCTCCTACCCAGGTGGTGGTGTGTGTGTGTGTGTGTGTGTGTCAGCGCCAAAACACAAACACACAGACTGGGCAGAAACAGCTTTACATCCCCCTACAGATCAGCAGCAGGTGAATCGCAACAAAAGTGATTCATGTGTGTGTTATATCAATTACTGCTGTATTTAGTGGAGAGTTTGTCTCTTAATCTGCCAGCTCTGTTACAGCAGCTGACCTCTGAACCCCAACACACACACGCACACGCATGCACACACACTTGGGACATTTTGAGGGACATTTAGTTCTTGGACGTTTACCCTAACTTACCTGACACAGGACTATAGTTTCACATATTGTTTGCACTGTGGCAGGTTTGACTGGGGGCCAACTGTCGTTCTAAGACATTAAATTGTCATGGGTGGTCCTAAACTGCACTCTGATCCTCAATAATTTGTGTTCTTGGTAAATATAACACTAGGGTGGGTAAAATGCTCTTTTGGGGGGGAGAAATGTTTGCCTTTATTAGGTAGTGTCAACAGAGAGCTGTCAGGAAATGAGGGGACATATGGGGGACAACGCGCAACTGACATCGGGACTTGAACAGTGGACTAAGCGAACACAAGGTCAGCGTCTTAAACATCTCGCCCACCAGGACCCCCCCCAGCAAAACGCTTTTGCGGGACATTTTAGACATGGCTAAGTTTTCCATCAGTAGCATATAGCTTGTAAGTTAGGTCAAGTGCTTGTTCATTTTTGTTTGTCCTCAGTAATGGCAACAAAGATAGATTTGACGTGAGAAAGTCAGTGACAGGGCACATGGAGCCAGACTGATATGTGATGAATCCTAAAGGGTTCAGTTTGCTTCAAACAAACTGGGTTGTACAACGTGTTGTCCAACAATGTCCAAAGGCAAAAGTTTTTAAGCGTTTTCCTTGTATAAGTGTAGAAGTGTTCTGAATGGCCACACCGGAACGCAGGGTGAAAAGCCTGCTGTCATAGCCTCATCGTGGCTACATCCCACCTCTCTCGTCTCTCGCCAAGAACTCTCTGTCTTTTGCACGTTTTAGGTGTCTCGACATGATGAATTGTACAAATGAGGGTAATGACGCGCACCGTCCTACAGTCTCTCCCCAAACGCACTCATGGTGTTGTACTCGTTTGCACACACGAAAAGTGACGGAAGTAGTTGTGAAAACAAAAAAAAAGAGATTGAGATGAAGTGGGCATGTTTGTCAGATTGTGTGTTTCAGAAAGTTCCGATCCCGCCATTGAAAACACTGAGGTCTTCACTTTGACCAAACTCCTACAAAGACAAACATCAGTTTAGCTTTTTGAAACACTCGTTACATCCCCAACCGTCCACTCTAATCCCTAAATGTGGTATCATGCAGAAACAGCAAACATAGTGCTTAAAGATGCACTATGGTCATTTTTTAAAATATAAACAAAGATAGAAGCAAAACCTTATGCTGTTTGCTATTATTCTGGTTCTAAATAGACATTCAGACAGCAGCACTTCCTCTCAGTGTGTGCCAACAAATCAAATACAGAGCAGCACCTTGCCTGAGCTTTAGCCCTTTTCTTTGGCACTGCTGCTATCTGAACCTCGCCTCACCAGTCGATAGAATGTCCCTGCCAAATGTAAAACCAGCTGTTTCCATTTACTTTACATCCACTATTTCTTGTCTAAAGCCTGTACACAACAGTACCTTGAATTTGTCATTTCTTTACTGTTAATTAGCAGCAAAAACAACATCTGGTGAATGTGCTGTAACATTTGAAAACACGTTATATTCAGTAGTTTGAACAAGGTGGGCGATACACAGGAATGTTTGCACATTCTCTCAGAAGACAGAGTATACAACATAATGTCCTTCGCTAATAAGTTGACTATTGTATCATGCCTTGCTATGCAGAGCCTGCCTGTTGTATAGATAGCAGCCATTCACACATTCGCACAGACACACACACACACACACACACACCTCTTTACTGTTTCCCTCCTGCTATCATCATCAGATGTGTGTGTAAGTGATCCTGTCTTTGTGAGGTTAATTGAAGGCAGGAGCTCTGACTGTCTGAGACATAATCTGTCTGTGCGAACAGTGTGTATGCGCGTGTGTGTGTTGGGGGGCTGTTTGAGGGGAGGGATGTCTTTAATAAGACCACACCAGTTATTTATACAAAAATAGAAACAGAAACACACACAGCAACTCTTCTTTATCCCTCCACCTGCTCCCTCTCTACCTCAACTACCCCCCAATACAGATTAGCAGTGTGTGTGTGTGTGTGTGTGTGTGTTGGAGGGAGGGGGGGGCTGTTCCTAGGGATTTGTGGTGTACAAAAGAAACAAAAAAAAGCAAGAGTGATGCCATAAGGCTTGCTATTCTCTCATATCAGCTCTTATTATCAGTCATTTTTGACAGGAGAAAAACCTTTATCTGGGAGAAACTGTGTCCGTCTGGCCCTGCGCATGAGCACACACACACACACACACACACTAAAAGAGCCATGCTCGGGGACCTAGCGGGCCCGGGCTCTCACACACAGAGCAGGTAATCGGCTCACTAGTAGAGTTAGGGGGTTAGAGAAAGGAAGGAAAGAGCTCTCACCAAGTGTATCCCCCTCTTTGACTGGATTAGAGCCCACCAGTATTCAGTCCAGGTGCTCCGGAGGACAGAGGGGTGAGGGGTCCACGTAGGGTTAATTTTCCCTACCTAGTGTGAGACCACATCCCGCTGTTTGCTGTCTGACACATCACATATATGGGACCTTTAGCAAATACTGGAAAATTAGCAGCGGATAATTCTCCCGTGTTTGAAAATCTATGCATCATACATCCACACATACAATACACACTCATTACCTCTAATCAACAAGACATACGCTCTTTGAGTTCCACGGGTCTGTTGGGGTTAATTTGCAAACCATTTATTACTTTATTATCATGTCATGTCTTTATTCACGTGATGCTCGCTATGCCATATGCATAATATTATAACGCCATAATTGCTGACACTTCAAGTGCAAGATTATTTCTTCCTTAAATGAAGTGATAGTGTGTTTCCATTGTTGTGGATGACAGGGGAGGAGACATAAGAGTTAATTAACTATGATTAGGAAGAGCTACAGTCACTGAACAAGCCGGGGTTCTAGCTCAATACTCTGCTCAGTAATTGCTTCCTTTACTTTCCTTTCCTTCACTTTCCTTTCCACTCACTGCTCCCTCATATTTTCCCCTTCTGTCCATCCATGCATGAGAGATTTGAAGAGGAGAGCTGGAGAGCCCTCTGCTGGCTGATTGTGGTAATTCAACCAAAGCTATGAATTAGGTAACGATGTGGTACCAGTTACCAACTACACATGTGTGGATAAGAGTTTGTTACTAGTTTGCCGGTCAGCTGAATGTTTGAAAAAGTGCAATTTCCATGCATTAAAAGCCAGAACAAGTAGTTTTTCATGAACCCATCTTCCAGATTTTAGGGGGTTGTGGGTTTGACTCTGTAAAGTTATCCAGATAACTCAGTCTTGGAACAGGCTGGGGCCTGGAGAGTGACCTTCTCTTTAGACTGGTATCAGATAATGGCTACATGCAAAACAAGACAGTCAGAAACAGAAACGCTCCCTGTTTCACCTTTGCGATTAAAATGAGAATCAAACCCAGAGAAAAAGACAACAAATATTTTAAGAAATGTTTAAAACATTGAGACCCTCATGCACAGCAGACAGAGACGACTCTGACACTTTATTCACATTGTATTTTGAGTGTCTTCATGTTGTTCCATGACTGTTGACTTCTCGCCCACAATCGGTGGGGGTGAAGTATGCCGATGATTAAAGTTGTCCGTCTTTGGTCAAAAGAAAGATATGTCAACAACTGCTTGCCAGATTTCAGTTAAATTTGCTGTGAATAGTCACCAAAATATAAATAGGCCAAAAATAGGCCCCAAATAATAATTTCCAAGTATTAAGGTGACGCCCAGACCTTTCCACCTACATTTCCACTGGTAAATAAACACAGTCTAAACCTTAATGATGATTAATCCTTTTGACTTTAACGACCCGATGACTTTTCATCCAGTGCCACCCTCAGTACGAACTTTACATCATAGCTCCATTACTGGTAAGGCTCTAAGAATAGTTAATACTTAAATGCAACTTCTCAGCAATTCCAAGAGCCAACATTGCTTTGACAGTCATACGCCAATAAACTTTCCATCTCTGTTAAAGAGCAATGCACAGCTGCTTCCCTAGACTTTGCAATGGGAAGCATCCAGGACCGTCTGCCGTGCAGTGGATAAGATAGTCCTAAACCAGGCTCGTGAGTTACTAGGAATGTCAGTAACCAGCACACCACTGGCATCTCATCATTTACCACCGCTGGCGGCCGCACGAGTTCATAAAGACAAAAAGGAAACTCTCTATGACACCTCTGCTGTGAAGCAATGGTGCCACAGCCAGTGTGTGTCACACTAAATATAACCACCTGCAGTTTATTGCTCACACTTACTGCCTTTCCTTCTTTTTCACTGTTACACTTCCACAGCCGCTTCAGATCCTTTCAGTGCTTACACCTCAACTGACATTTCCAACTCCTTTTTTCAGTGTCTCAACTGTGATTCAGCTCACATTTCAAGTCCTTTCATGGCTTCAACCGACACTTTCAAGTCCTTTAAGTGCTTCAACCTTAATTGTTACTACCTGACTGATTTAAGTATGAAGGTTTTCAACTGCAATTCTTCAGCTGAAGCAAGCTCATTCAATCAGAAATGTTCGTATAATGTGATCATATGAATAATCTTTTTTTTTTACCATTCAGGCAGAAGCTATTGATAACCACTTAAAGGGTCACTTCACCCAAATCACAAAAACATCTTTTCTCACTTACCCTTTGTAGTATCTATAGATATCGTTTGAGATTGAGTTAGGTTTTGAGATATCCAGCTCTGCAGCCACCTCAAAACAGTAGAGGTGTTTTGTTTGTGGCATTCAAAGCACTGAACAATAAGAACAGTGATGTGTCTTTACATAAACATTGTTCTGGTATCTTAATATAATCCAGATCCTGCTGTCAACAGATAGGGACAAGTAATTCTGTAAAAAGTAGTTCCAATGAAAACAGTTCACTATGAGGTCTGTAGAAAAGTAACTGGCGTATTTTAATGGGAAAGACTTGCTGTTGAGTTTTTTTTACTGTAATTTGAACAAACCACATTTAATTTACCTCCATTGTTTTGTGTGGTGCTGATTTTTTTCCCCTCATGTTCTTTTTCTGTATCTTTAAATTGTGCAGATCTCAATCAGCATTCAGATTCTTCAGATGGAGTTATGAGTTACCTTCTTTTTCTCTCTGTATTTTCTTCTCTTCTGTTTTTTTCTGTCTTACTGTCTTAAGACTTCTTCAGATCAGGAGTGGAGCGTTTTCTTGTGTTTGAAATGCTATCAGATTAAAACTGAACTTGGATGTGAGGATTCCCGGCTTACAAGGCCTCATAGTTTGTGATGTCACAGAGGAGCTGAGATATGATTCTTCCTGCTACTGAAGAAAAAAGTTTGTAGACCTTTATTTATTTTGTTTTATTTTATTGAAACACTTTTATTTAAACACTTACAAACAATTCAAACATTATTTATCATGAAAGCTTTATTGAGATTAAAACTGTTCTTCCACAGTTCCCTTACCAAGCAAGGCAGCAACCATGCTGTTGCAGACAAATTACATTCTATATATAAGGTATCTGTCATGTTTATTAGAAATTATCATCACTTAGTTAAAATGGTAAATTATCAATAGCAACCATGTAAAAGACCACAACCACAGTGTGCCAAAATTAGAGGGTATCCTCTGACATCACAGGCAACACAGTAAACCCAGTTGACCTATAGCATTTGATGGCTATGGTGCAAATTACAGCATTACACTCTGTAGTACACCATAAAGAATCAAGAAGCAGCAGTGTATGTGCAGTAAAAATACAGTATTTCAATAATTAACATTGGTGTGTTCTGGACAGTTCACAGCATGTGTGTGTGTTTGCGTGTGTGTATTTTTATGTGTTTGATCAGTGAGTTCTTTGAAGCAAACATGCCCCCCCCGCCTCTCCCCTCCACCACTCCTGCTCCTCAGTAGAGCAGATGAAAGCTGATATGTGTGATTGAGAGTCCACCCGCTTGTTTCCACACGCTGCCCATTCAGACCAGTGAAAAAGGAGGATGATCTAATATTGTGGCAGTTACGATACAATCACAAGTCTGTGCTTCCCTTTTGGATAGCACCGAGCAAAAGAAAGAATGGGTCATTTTGTCTGCGTGTGCAATGGGCGTGTGTCGATAGATTATCTATTGGAGGCAGGGGTGTCTGAATTTAAAGTTTCTGTAGGGTGGGACAGAGAAACATAATAGTATGAGGTAGAAAAGAGAAAGGATTTCGATGAGGGAGTGAAATGTGATTGGGGTGAAGGAGGCAGGTGGCCGGCCTGCTGTACACCAACCAAACCCACAAACAGCTGTTCATTTCTCAAAGCCCCGTTGTGCCCCCCTACAAGCATCAATTCTCTCTANCCCATATCCATCCCTCTCTTGCTTCACCCCCACCCCCATCCTCCATCCAAACCTACCATTTCTGTCGCCAGTCCATCCAGCCATTCCTCCCTCCCACCTCACTCGGCTCCAGCTAGCCCGCTTTGATCGTGTGCCAAAATCAGGATGGGGGACACAGCTGGTTCACCCATACATTTCTCACCTTCCACTCTGTGGACTCGTCACTTGCAGCATTAATAAAAACAATTGGTAGAATGACAGTAGGATGAGTGGAAGAAATATTTATACCCACATAATATTGTGTAGATAAATGTCTTGGCACGTCATATATTGCTCCTTAATGCCAGTATCACATCCATATCACACCACATTAATCCCATAAACTGTAACACTCACTTATTTTGCTATTATTATTCCATAGTAATTAGTGATTTTTATAGAAATAAAGCAAAGCAAGTTATAGAAAACTCATCAGTGTCTCTGACTGCATGCTATTTGGCTTCCAAAAGGTGGTGCTGTAATATTGATCATGTCCTTCCAGCCAGTATTTACATCCCACAAGTGTGCTGCTAAGTCCCAGTTGCAGGACATAAAAAGGTCAGTCCTTTCTTTCCCTACAGGCCAGATGGCAGGCTCACTTGCTGGCATGCAACGCACGGCCCACCAGCATGAAGACCAACCCAGAGATGAGCTCCAGAGGCACGCCAGCAGCCGCCACCATGAATGACAGGCCATAGAGCACTGAAACCTGTGCCTGTGGGCATGCCTCTCCTCTCTCCTGCAGGATGTAGCGCTTCACCTCCACCACCTCCATCCACAGCACGTAGAGCAGCAGCATGAACAGGAACAAGCAGGCTGGGGAGTGATATAAAGAGTATCAGAGGGACGGGGAGACACAGATAGAGGCCATCACTGCTGTGAGCAACACCAGAGGAATGCAGCTCCTACTCATCTCTACTGTTACCACGGTAGCAGTGTTTAAACCTGCTGTTGTTATAGCGACAGTGCTGCAGAGTGACATCTGCTGCTCGGTGTGTTTGGTATGTGTTTGTCATGTGACAGGTATGGACAGCTGACAGCGGCGGCAGCCATGGCTGCAACATGTGTTTGTGTCTGTACATTCACCTATTCCCCTGTCAGCATATCTGCAGATAAATACTGTGGTTACGAACTCCACACATGCACATAGATTTTACCAGCAGCGATGAGGAAAGCACCGCCCAGCTTGTACAGTTTGTGGCTGATGAAGGGGACACCACAGACCAAGAGGAAGACTCCAGTTAGAGCCGCGACCAGGCCAAGGATTATCAACACGGTCCAGAAACCCCGAAACACTGCAAGAAATACAACCAGGCCACCATCAGAGCAGTTAAATATCTACATATACAGCATTATTACATTTTAATTTGAGCATTTTAGCAACCTGAGGGGAGTGACATGCTACAATTCAATAGTTTTTAGTTATTTGACATTTTGTGAAATACACGTATAAACTTTTTTTGCCAAGAGTTAGATAAGAAGATTGATAGCCTCCCTCTCACTCACATATCTGTCCATTAAATACTGTATGAAGCTACAGCAGAAAGATGGCTAGCTTAGCGTAAAGACTGGAAACAGGGGGAAACCGCTAGTCTGGCTCTGTCTAAAGGTAAAAACTTTGCTTACCAGCACCAAAGCTCACTAATTAACACGTTATATCTCATTTCTTTAATACATACAAAAACTTAAGTGTAAAAACAACACTTTGTGGTTTCAAGGTTTTGTGCCACACTATTCGTTGTCTGGGGGCAGTGACTTCTTACAAATTAAACAAATGAGATATAACATGTTAATCAGTGAGCTTTAGAGGTGCTGATAGGTGGAGTTTGTTACCTTTGGACAGAGCCAGACTGGCTGTTTCCCCTTGCAGTCGTTATGCTAAGCTAAGCTAATCACCCCCTGCCTGTATCTTCATATTTAGCGGACAGATACGAGGGTGGTATCAATCTTCTCATCTTACTCTCCAGAAAGTGAACAAGTATATTTCCCCAAATGTCGAACTATACTTTGAAAAACTTACACAAGGGGTCTGTTTTATGGACAGATTTCAGTATTTTTAGACTAATTTGACTACTCACGCCAATACATAAATAAAGGATTCAGTGCTTCACCAGATTTTTACTTTTGGCAGTGTGCAGACATTCATTTTTGGGGATGTGTGTGTGTATGTGTGTGTGTGTGTGTGTGTGTGTGTGTGTGTATGTGTGTACGTGTGTGTGTGTACGAGCTTGGTATTTCTAAAATTCTAGCCATCACCCTGGTTAGCATGTGAAATTAAGAAGAATATGAACACCAGCACAGTCTTTTGTATTCTCCTTCAGTTGATGCCACAACCCTTCAGCTTCTCACTGTATAATATTGGTGAGTTGGGAATTTAAGCTTATTTTACTGTTATTCTCACTGTAAATGGCCCAAAGTAAATTGTGTTTATGTGTGTGAGGAAGTGAAAAATACATGCTTGTGTGATTGTGTGTGTGTATATACAGATGGGTGACAAATTAAAGGAAAATATCAACATGGAGTCATTTTTTAAGGTGTTAAACCAACATGAGCCTCCAGAAGAGCTTCAGTGCTCCTTTGTATAGATTCTACAGGTCTTTGGAACTACTAGAGCAATGAAACACCATTTTTCTAAAACATAGTACCTCATTTGGTGTTTTTATGATTGACCGCTGTCTAAGTTCATCCAAAATATCCCATATGTGTTCAATTGGATTGAGATGTGGAGACTGTGGAGGCCAGAGCATCACTTTCATCAAACCATTCAGTGAACCCTCGTGTCCCGTACAGAAGCATCTGCATTTATTATGTTATTTCACTTTCATTCATTTGTTCAGTTTTTTCCTGTAGTTTGTCACCTGTCTGTGAGTATATGAGTGAGTGCGTTACCTGCTGTAGCGTCATAACTTGGATGAGGCACCTGTCCGAGTGCAACAGGCAAAGGGAAGAGGTAACCGTGGACACAGACCTTGGATTCTGGCTGGTTTGCTACATAAAAAAGGAAAGGGGAAAAAAACACAATGTGGTTCCAAAGAAAAGCCCAAAACACCACATGAACTGACATAAATGCCAACACATTCCACTTGCTCTCCTCCTGTATATTTTCTGTCAAATTTCCAAATTATAGACATTTTTCTTTCCTGCACTTGTTAGCATGTCAAGCAGACCACACAGCCAAGCATGAGACGTGCAACCACATTGGACAAGCCCCAACGAAAACCTTTTTGCCGCCTACATACTGAAGAGGGTGGCCAGGACCGCATGTGCTGTGGGCTCCACCTGAAACACACATCGCCAGAAGAAGCCCTCGTGGTGCAGAGTGAGAGATGGAGGAGGACCAGTGACAACTTCCACTAACTGGATCTAAATGAGGAAAAATAGAGACAGACAGACAGAGAGATGGACACTCAAATGTCTGAAGATGGATGAACCTTAATTTCTGTCAGCTTTGTCAACACGTCTCTGTCGGCTGCTCTGTGGGATTCTGTACTCCAGCGGTGCCACGGCTTCAAACGTGGTTCTGATTATGGCTTGCTCGTCTGTGAGGTTTTCAAGGGGAACTTATGAAACACGCATGAGTGATACTCTCCATTTGCTTGTCAGAAATATGATTGATGGTGCTGAATAACACACAGCAACTTTAATCATCCTCTTTTATTGAAAATGAAAGACTTTGTTGTGCTGTGATGTTAGGGAGGAGTTCACCGGGGGATTAGCTTTTATAAATGTATCCCTTACTTTGCATTTTGTGAGCTTTCTCACAAATGTTACACGGAAGAATAAACTGGAAAATTAAAGGGGCACTCCACTGAGTTTGATGATGTCATCAGGGTCATCTTGACTTGGGAGACTACTACTACTTTTTTAACTTTGAACTTTTTAAAAGTTTGTTTGACAGTTGACAGTGGAGATAGTGGACCGGAATGCCAACCCTGTCCTTTTATGTAGTACTAAATCGTTTCCCCAGTTACGTCATGCTGTAAAATGTAATCACTGGCAGGATTATGTTTTTTGGAGTGATTGAAGCGCAACATTAATGAACCACACAGGAGTTACAGGGAAGTGGTCGAGGTGGATGGTGGTGTACAATGCGAAGGACAGGGTCCACATCCAGAGACCCGTCTGTGGTTTGGTTTAGGCAATGAAAGCACTTTGGTGAAGGTAAGGGAAAGACTGTGGTTAAATGTTGATAAACACGTGTCTCAAGTCATTGTGGACGTTTTAAACCAGATGACGATCTTTCCCTGACTTTAACCCAGAGCTGCCAGCGCCTAAACATAACCATAAAAATGTTTCAGAATGCAGTTGTCACTACAAATAGATATTATATCATTATTGCAAAACAAATCAATGCCTACAATCAATCAATGAACATTTTACTGATCAGTTCAGTATCAAATTTTTTTTTATCAAAAGATACGTTAATTAACATTTCCTCATGTCAATGTAAAAACGGCATTATGTTTCCTGCTGAATGTATTTTCTGTTGAAAATTAATTGTATATAAATCTTATTTCTAGCCAAATCTTTAGCAATGCCAGTGGCGTCCACCACTTTGGTCCAGACTGAATATCTCAACAACTATTGGATGGGATCCTATGAAATTTTGTACAGACATGCATGGCTCCCATGATTGTCCTTTGTGTGCATGCTAATACACTAAACTAAGATGTTGAACATGGTAGACATTATACCTTCTGATCATCGGCGTGTTAGCATACTGACATTAGCATTCCATTCAAAGCACCACTAAAGCCTCATAGAGGCATTAGCATGGCTGTAGACTCTTAGTCTAAAAGAAGGCCTGCATTACAAACTGGGGAATTGAAGTTTGAAAGCCATGGGCGTTTACTAGACATTGAGGCTCTGACAAAAAGATTGTTTTGGCTGCATTATGGGAAGCTTAGGATCCAGTGTTTTTTGAACTTGACCCATACTAAAAGTCACTTAAGTCAAACTAAAAGTCAGGATGCCTTTACCTCTGTGGCACTGATTTAATCCATTCTCTTTTCAATCAGCAATAAAAGTGCAAGACTAAACTATTTAGGTACCTCTTTAAATATCCTGTAGTGGCATAGCGTGCACACCACTGCACCACGGCATCTGATCAGGTTCCACATTGGGCCTTTTGTGGTTCTCACATGTGATGTTTCAGTGATAAAAATAATACTAGTACTGCTGTGACTATTATTCTGTACACTTGTTTAGTTGGAGGTCACTGACCGATTCTGACAGCAAGCGGCAAGGTTTTCATTCACTGTATGTATTTGTGTTAGTGAATATCGACAATTATGTGCACACACGCATCTGTCCTACCTCAGTCCCATTGGCATCTTTTTCTCCTGTCAGTGTTGTTTGCGTCGGCCATGTATACGGTCCACAGTTGTCACTGGCCACCAGCCAGTAGTCTGTACTAAAGGCTACGAAGAAACACAGAGTCCCCACTGCCCCAAATATCCCCCCAGCCAAGGTCGCGGCTCCCACCCTCATAACTCCAGCCTAAAGCCTCCTTCACTGTGCTCTTTCTACTCAGTTTTCAGTCTTCAGGTCAGGTACTCCTCAGCTCCACGCTCCACTCTGCAACCCGCTGCCCAGCCCCAGTCCTAAAGAAAACAGTCTATCCCAGCCACTCCCTGGCATGCTGGGAGCTGTGGTGAAAAGAAGCTTCAGTAACTGAGGGGGTCAGGCAGGGGGACAGTAGTTATTTTAGGAAGCAGTGAGCCTGTCCTCGTCAAATTACCGGTGGGTGTGCTGTGCATTCATAAAGGAAACAAGGAGAGGCAGGATTGGTTTGTGTGTGTGCTCATAACGTGGACCGCGAGTATCAGCGTTTAGGACTGCAAGGTATTTCTAAGGTAGGTGTTACACTTGGAGCGCCACTTTGAAAATGAATTAGACTAGAGATGCAAATGACCCTCAAACCTCCACCAAAGGTGTTCAAGAGGTGAAACATGGAGCTAAGGAAAACTTTATTGTAGCTGGCAAACACTCAAAATGATAAAACCAGAAGCTTAATTATTTAATCCATTTTAACAGTTTTAATTGGAAGATATCCATGAAATTGCTAAAACCGTTTATCAACCCAGTCTTGAAACCCACAACTCCATGGCTAAATAAATATGAGGTACTTATCACTTTATGGAGCCATTTCGAAATGACTGAACACACTGAGCTCATTGGTTTACATTCCTTTTCCTCGCCTGTCTTTCTCACAGTCTGTCTTCATTGCTGCTTCTCGTTCTCCAAAACAAAGCTGAGTTGTTTCTTAGGGGCTCTTCCCACAGGTGCTTGGTGTTCTGGAGAGATCTGGTCCTCTCTGGCAGCTGAAGATTTTGGATCCGCTGGCCCTGTCTGAGCTGAGGCTGCTGGGACTGACGAGTCCTGGAGGACAGGCCTCGGGCTCATGGAGCACACTGCCAAGAGAAGGCCCACAAAGTCAGAAGAGTCGTGCCATAGTTTTCAGGGTCAAAGGTCAGGAGGCAGAGAGGTAGAGAGAGATGAGGGACAATCTGATGATACGCCTCTACATTCTTGGCCTGTGGTTTTTAGTGAGTACTGAAACCTTGAGAGAAAGTAGAGGAATGGAGAGACAAAACTAGAGTATGTGTATGGATAAAAACTGTTTTTGTATTGAACTCCCTGTCATCCTTTTACCAGTGATTGTCCTTTGACACAGCATTTTTTAGATATAGGCACACAAAGAAAGATAACACACATCAAGATATACATATCCTTGGGACCTCAGTCTGGGATAGATGTAGGTTGGAAACGTGAAGGAAAAAACTGCATATTTTGTCTAATATGTGTTTTTTGTATATTATTATGTCTTGAATTGTCTTTCACTTTACCTGTGTGAGACCTGCTGAGTCCTGCTCTCACTCTGCGGAAGCCAGTGAACTCTCCATCCTCCCCCTGTCACAATGGAAGTATTCCGTAAAACATACTCCAAAAGCCAAAAAGTAATTTGAAATCATGTTAAGTCTTAATATCCGGTTTTATGTCTTTTTAACTAAATCAGTTTGATGAATAAATTCAACTCAATTCAGCTCATTGACAATTTTCCTTGAACAAAGTGGCATTTTCTTGACACAAATAATAATTCATACTAAGACATTTTTGAGGATTAAAATCATTTATGTTTTTCAATTGTCTGATGAATTTCAGGGAGCCTTTGAATGGTAACAGTATGTGGCGTTTTGGAGTTAAACCCCTCAAATAGAATTATCACTTCCTTTGTTGAAATCTTCACTTGCTTTAAGAAAAATGAGGCTCAGAGAAAATGAGATTAAATGACTTGCAAATGTGTACTTGTGAGTTTACGTGGATAGACTACCTGTGGCCAGTGTGTGATTGTATTATACGTGTATCTCTCTCCCAGACTCTGGTGTCTGTGAAGAGGCTTCCTCGTTCTCTCCGTGGTGGCGTCCTGGTGCAAAGTGTGTCTGCTGTAGGCTGGTGTCTGCTGGAATGAAGACACATACATGAACCCAAACAGCAGATGAATGGTGCATACCGGTAATGCACGTTCAGTGATTCCTTAATCAAAACAGAGGTACACAAACCAAAGCTGTGAATTTACCTTGTTGTTGAAGTTTTGAAGGTTTCTGGAGAGAATACGCCTGATGCTGTCCATCTCCTCTGGTAAGAGGGGACGGCTGTGGGAGCGAGGGTCCACTCTAAAAGTGAGGCGTGAATATTCACATCAATTTAACCAAAAACTGTGTTGTGCAGACTGGCATATATAATTTGTTTTCAGTGGCATAATTGGAATTTTAAGTAAGAAGAAGCCCGGGCATTGACAGGATAGGTAGAGATATTCTGTAACTTTTGACTTTCAAACAGATGCAAATATTGCTGCAAGGGATTCTCATAAACTTGTGTTGATGAGTCCACCACTGAAGAACGTTTTTTTTAAGATTTGAATTAGCACAGATACCTATGATGTCATGGAACTTTTTTAGGACACTATGGGACTCCTTCAGTGAAGTCCTGGAGATCCATAAAGTAAAAAACTCACAGCGGTGGCGCCTCCTCGTCTCCCCTCTGCTCCCTTCTCTCCAGCTCCTGGTAAACTCTGAGGATGCTGGAGCGAGCCTGGTGATCCTCACGGATCAGGAAACGACGAAGGTACTTCCTGTTGAACTGCTCAAACCTCACGCACACACATAAAATACATTACAGTAACCAGCTGACATTGTTGTGAGTCCTGACTGGGGAAAATGATCAGGAACTTTTGCATGTGGTATTTGCTGCCACCTACTGGAGATTCCAGCTAGGGGAAACAGAAGGTAGAGTCAAAGTAAAAGCAGAAAAACTAACTTGTCTTTCCAGTAGTGCTGCCCCCAGTAGCCAACCACGTCCTCTATTCCTGCCAGCAGGTGATCAATGAGCTAAGAGGAGACATGATTAAAGTATATCATTCATAGAGTTTAGTTTTGCCTCCATATATTAATCAGAAAACAGACTGCACTTTCCAAGCTGAACTAACACTATTATTTTCATTTTCACAGATGAAGGGAAAAATCACAAAAGCAGAAGACAGGCCCTGACACTAGTGCAAGATGAAAGATTTCTATTACAAAAAACCCTGAATCAACCAGAAAACATCATCGCTGTGGCATCTTTACTTACAATTTTGCACTTTGGATGAACCAAAACCGCAAGAAAAGTATTTGAAGAAGGTACATTTGAAGATCTGCTAAACCTGCTAAATTATAACACATATTAACCCCAAAATAGTCCTTCTTCTTTTGGTTGATCATTCACTTTGATACATTCATTGCGTGACAGCATGATCCCAAAATTAAGAAAATGAAAAACACAGTGAAGGTCTAAAGCTAAATAGTGGGCACTTTTAAATGAAATTATAGCTAAAGATCATGTTGGTTAGTCAAAAATGTGATGAGATAATGAAAAATGTTGCAATCTTTATTACTATAAAAACAGCTGAGGTGTAAGTATGTTGCACCTGAATGAATGATGCATTGAAGATTTATTATTTTGGTTCATTTTGATTATTCCTATCTCTCAGTGGATAATTACACCTGTAATACACCATACTAATAATAATATACATATATATATATATCTATATATATATATATACATATATATAAATATATATATATATATATATATACTGTATTCTTTAAAGACCATATTGCAGACCCAGCAACTCGCTGTAAGAGCTGTTATTTCTTACCCTGCTGTGGATCTCCTCACTGACAGAAGGAAGAGCTCTCTTCTTCCTCTTCACATCCAGCAGCTCTACTAGAGGCTTAATGGTCATCCCCTGGAAACCAGACAAAACAGAACTCAACAAATATCACCAAACAAGTACTCCATGAAGCCAAACAAATGCAATGCAAATAATAAAAACTACCATCTGAAAATACTGGAACTGGTCTTTCATCAAAATCTTTCACCTGTACAAAGACAGTGAAGAGGATGACCACAATGGTAGTTGTGATGAAGAGTCTTTTCTTTGGGAAGTCGTCAATCAGGAAGACGAGGGAGAAACAAATTGCCCCCCTCAGGCCTCCGTAGGCAATGATGAACTGATCTCGAAAGGTCACAGCGTTCCTCCGGAGCTTGTTCACCACAGCAGTGAGCAGGAGAACACCTTCAGAGGAGGGGAAATGTGTTGATTCTTCTATTTTGATGACTGTTTATCAAGCTCCTGCCAGAGCATCATCAGTACATTGGTAGTCATGTACAATGTCAGCCTTTTTAAAGCACAGGAAAGATTTTTAACGCTACCTGTGGCCCTCCAGACGAGGCAGAGCAGCAGTGTGGAGCAGACAAAGGGCCAGCTCCACATATGGACGTCCTGTATTGTGGACACGCCCAGGAAGATGAAGATTAGGGTTTCACTCACGCTGCTCCACATCTTCAGGAAGTACTGGATGCTGGTGTTGCTGCGCTCGGACACATTAGCCTCCACATACTGCTTCATGGTCACAGCACAGGTCACAATGCTGCAAAGATTTAAGACATTATCAGATTTCACCAAGCTAAACATTTACAAAAGGAGGTCTTTGAGTTTAAGTTAATTCTCAGCAGCACTCACGCCATGATACCAGAGAGGTGAAGCATCTCTGAGGTCAGGTAGGACAAGTAGGAGTAGAGGAAGACAAATAGTGGGGCAATGACCTGGGCTCTGGAGGTGAACCGTGAGGTGAGGGCCGCCACCAGGCCAAAGAAGAGGCCCACACACAGGCCGCCCAGGCCCACCACCACCACCCTGCACCCCCCCAGCAACACATCCAGCCCAGTCACTGACGGCAGGCGGAGGAAGGACTCAAACAGCTTGTAGAGCACCTGAGAGGAAGAGAGATGCTTTATCAGAGTAAGACATTTCATTTTATTTTGGGACCACCTGGTGACCACCTCTTCCCTCACCACAGTAACGGCGTCGTTGAGCAGCGACTCTCCAAACACCAA
Source organism: Oplegnathus fasciatus (assembly GCA_003416845.1). Classification (NCBI taxonomy): domain Eukaryota; kingdom Metazoa; phylum Chordata; class Actinopteri; order Centrarchiformes; family Oplegnathidae; genus Oplegnathus; species Oplegnathus fasciatus. The sequence goes on along the minus strand of NTHP01000122.1, from coordinate 1,143,590 downwards.
GATATGCAGCTGTTCGTTAACATGCATCTCCTGGAAGACAGAGAGCACGGCCACGGGGTCGACGGCAGCGATCAGAGAGCCAAACAGCAGGCAGTGGAGTAGAGAGACGTCTCCCAGAGAGCTCTGGGCCAGCAGACAAACACCATACAGAGACAGGCCGATGCCCAGCACGTTCCATAAGGTTCCAAGCACCGCATACCTGGAGATAATCAGCAGCGTTACAGGAAACAGCTTGGTAAGGTGCTCAAGATAAAGAATACTTAACACCACTTGAAGCCAGATGTCTCCAGTATAACTCTTACATTTTGCCTTAAACCTGTATTAATTGATTTCTTTGGTCACTCAAGCACAACAAACTATAAACACAACACTGAGATATTATCACCTTAGTTGATATGGGATTGACATTTGGAGCCATGTTTCTGGCTTCCTGATGAATGTTAGTCCAATGCTTAATCTCCTTTTAGCTCTGTTTCGCTTTCCACTAACTGAAGAGCCAGAGAACTATCTGGCTCTTTATCGGCTACATGCTCCACTATGTTCACCAGCTAGTCACTAACTTTGTCTGTCTGCCATTTGGTGCTGGTCAGATAGTGTACAGTCAGTTTATCAGAGCTTTTTTGCTGAAAACAGCTGCCTGGTGTCCGGGAGCAAAAATGATGAGAGCGGTGAGACTGAACCAAAACAGTTGTGGGCCATAAAAACCAAAACAATGATATGAAAGAAGCAAAATTACTACATAGAGCTGAAGGGAACTGCTGAGTAGGGTGATCATTCTCTGTAGGTCCTTCACTATGAGCCACCTCTTTAACGATGCTAAATGCTAACATTAGCATGCTAACATGCTCACAGTGACAATATTAACATGCTGATGTTTAGCAAGCATAATGTTAACCATGTTCACCATCTTAGTTTCATGTGTCAGCATGCTCACAGTTTGTATTTAGCACTAAACAAAAAGTCCAGTTGAGGCTGATGGGAATAGTTTTTCAAATATCTGGTCATAAACCAAAGTTTTGGACACATTGTGACTTGGTGGTGGCACTAGATGGAAGGTCAGAGGATCATCAGAGTCAATAGGAATTATCCTCTGGGATATTTGTCTGCACAAAAATTCATGGCAATTCATCAAACTGTTGTTGAGAAATCTCAGTCTGGACCAAAGTGGAGGACTGATCAACAACATTGCATCCCTAAAGCCACACTGCTAACACAGCTAAAAATATTGATGTTAGCAGCTATATATATATATACATATATATATATATATACATTTCCCTGTTAAAAAGTGTATTGAACAGTTTTTGCACACAGACCCACACATACAAATTAAAACGTTGACCGTGCACTAACCAGAGGATGGTGCCGAGGTTTTCAAAGAACAACCTCCCTGGCAGGAAGTATCCTGCATCCAAGACAATGGGTGGGAGCAGAAAGAGGAAGAAAGCATCAGCGCTCAGAGTTGGGGGAGCAGAGTGGCGAACACCATAGATCACCCCCCCAACCAGGAGGCCCACCATGATGAGGAGACAGCTCTCTGGGACGACTGCTGGCACTCGACCTGACCAGTGGAAACCTGGAGGTTAGAGACAGAGAAGGTAAATGGACATCATGCTAATTGGATTTAACAATGTTGTGACTTTTTGAGCTGCAAGAAGTTTTACTCCGTCGTTCTGACTGAGAGCACAAAAGTGGAGCCTATATATTGTAAATATCCATCCATCCATTATCTATACCGCTTATCCTTTTAGAGGGTTGCAGGGGTGCTGAAGCCAATCCCAGGTGGCATTGGGCGAGAGTCGGGGTACACCCTGGACAGGTCGCCAGTCAATCGCAGGGCCGACATATAGAGACAGACAGCCACTCACACTCACATTCACACCTATGGGCAATTTAGAGTCACCAGTTAACCTAACCTGCGTGTCTTTGGGTTGTGGGAGGAAGCTGGAATACCCGGAGAAAACCCACGCAGGCACAGGGAGAACATGCAAACTGGGTTCAAACCCAGAACCCTCTTGCTGTGAGGCGACAGTGCTAGCCACTGCACCACCGTGCCACCCCATATTGTGAATATGTGAATAAGAGATCTGAAAATAATAATGATTTGGTACACCACTTGGATTACATTACTCATACAGTAGTTTATAAAGTACCTCATCGTAACATAACAAACCCTGAAGAATTTTCAGTTAACTTCATATTTGAGCCCTCTAACAACATCTAACCACCTCCAATAGCATCTTATCTAATGTTGGCTTTTCATGTGTGACCAGAAAACCAAATGAAGCTTACCCAGCTTGGCCAGTGAGGCCAGCATGATCCACAGCACAATCTCAAAGGGAGCCTGCACATGGTGATAGTCCACGCTGAAAACCCTCAGAGCCATGGGCAGATCCACAGACATGCTGCCATCGCTGCTGTTAAAGCCCAGCAAGGGAGGCAGGTTGTGGGGCTGAGGGAGCTCAGCAGGGGGGGTCAGGGCCAAACATGCAGGCCAAAACAGGCAGGCAGAGAGCAACAGAGAGAGAGTCCACAGAGCAGCCATCCTGCAGCCATGCTGGGACAACAGGAGAGAGAGACAGGGAGAGAATAGGACAGGGGGTATGGAGATAGGGGGGGCGAGCAGCATACACACATACACACACATATACACACAAAACAACCTTACCACAACTCATGCAGCTACTAATGTGCACAGGAATCCCTGAGCTAGCAATGATATCCAACCAGCAGTACAGAGCTCAACACACACACACACACACACACGCACACACACACACATATACGTTCCTGTATTACTAACAGTGGACTATAATTCTACACTGACCAAGTGTGGACCGCTGTTTCTAGTCATTAAAAAAAAACAAAAATAGAAATTTTTTATTGAAGTTCTCTTTTCATGATATATTTGCAATCATGCTTTTTAAATTTTCTTTTAAAAATTGCCAAGAGGGGACATGTAATCCACCTATCAATGACATGATCTACAGCAGGTGACCAACCTGGTATGACCCTTTGCATGTGAATTTTCACTGATTATAGGGTGTTGTACCTCTGCATATTCTACCACTGTGGTTGAGCCGACACAAGAAAAGATTTCTTGTAAGCAGAACAAGTGAAATCTTGTTCATTTAAAAATAAATACTTGTAATAAATGCTGCTCAGAAGAATGAACAGGTATTTTCTAATGGATTTAAATTTGCAGCCAAGACAATATCTTTCCCCCGTGTCTTATTATTAAATTCAGGAGTTTATCATCTCTCCACATAGTCCTCATTTCATTTCAATATGCTTGCAGCATAGTCAGTTTCATGGCCAACATAAGGACTGGTATCAGAATAAGGCTTCTAGTGTATAATTATCCAAAATAAAAGCGAGAGCTGGACTGGTTATTTACACAAAATAATTGCTATTAATACTAAAAATATGTTGCATGTGCAAGCTTGTGTGACTCTTTCCCTTTCCCAAAATGTCAAACAGATGGCATGTGAAAATTTCTATTCTTCTTCAGTTTTAAATTCTGTTGCTGCTTTTGGAAAGTTGTTGCATGTTCTACTCTGGGCCAAGAGAACAGATTGAACCTGGGTTTGTCTTTTTCTAAAATCTGTTTTATAATGAGTCATGAATGAAACAATAACCTGCTTCAAATGAACCAGTTTGCTGGAGCACCGCAGTGCTCTCAGCCAACCTCGGGAAATGGTTTGTCGTTTGAAATCTAAATTAGGTAGTTTGTTTTATTTAAATAAAAAGGAAAAGCAACCAAGGAATACAGAATAATAAAACTAGAACTCAGAAAAAATTAGAACTTGTATTGTTTATATTCTTTCTTAAATTAATTCTTTATCAGTGCTTAATAGATGAGTAATGAGAACAACTTTTGGGATACCAAACGTCAATTTATCCTCCTCTAGCATTACTTGCTTAGTCTTTTTAGCTTAGCTTGGCTTGGTTAACCATTATGGCAAAGAGCTGCAGAGCATCTACACTATTTTATGAACACTTTATAAATTATGTCTTATTGGAAAGTGGAATCTTCTCTTGTGACAAAACAGGCTTTGGGGACACGGTGAGATTTTCTTCATCTCTTTGCAAGCCGATTAACAAATAAAAGTCATGAGCGGTACACAGAGAATACTGGCTCCTAATAATAATAGAGCCTTTTGGCACACATTTTGACATGGCAGGAAAAGCACAGGTGTAATTAATTACATGAATAATGACAGCTGGAAGGTCTTGGTACACTTAATGAAACAGTATTAGTAACAGTATTAGTATTATTAGCAACACCTGTGCTTTTTCTCTAAGTCAAAATGTCTGACTGAAAAAGGCCTTTTGCTGTAAATGCTTTTAACCTGAGTAAATCTTGTGAATATTGTTATTCATATGGTTGTATTCTGTTTTCATTTGTTCAATGTGTAGCTGTAATTGTGTCTATGTATTTACAGTGAACACTTACAGTGAACAATTCCAGTACACATATAGACAGTAAGATGTTATAGCGTGTTGATAATAGGTCTACACCACACTTCTAAACACTGGAGTTTGAAGTTGTGCAGCCTCTAGAATTGATAACTTTGACTGAGGTGGAAGTGCTTCCTGCTTTCCTTCAGCCCAGTCAGAGGTCTGGACACTTAAAGTTCACACTGAATGTGACATTGTCTCCATTTCTGAAGCCCTCTGCAAAGCTAACATAAATTTAGCTTGCCTCTCTGTGGGTCCTCAGACCCACCCTAGACCCTTCCTGTTCAGTTCACTTTCTGATTTAAGTTTGCTGCCAGTGGCAGGACAGCTCTTAGTTGAATTTAATCTCTTTGGTGCTGAGTCTCTTAAGCATGTTTTCTTGCCTTGTCTTAGACAGAAGATGTAAACTTTATTTTTATTTTTAGTCTCACCATTTAGTTTTGTGTGTCTTGTTTCAGTAGTTAATGTGGATTTCATTCAATCATTTTGCTTTTAAATTACATTTAAACTACTTTTTAGCCTCTAAATGACTTTATTTTTGTTTTGTTTTAATTTTGTTTTAATTTTGTTGCTCCACCTGCACAGGTGTCTTTACTTATGTTAGACCTCTTCTCAGGACCATGTGGGCAGGCACAGACTGTGCTTCATAGGCCTTTCTCATAGCATTTTGACTCGTCATAGCAGAAAAAGCACAGGCGTTACTACTAACATTAACAACAGCTCTGTTCTATTCAAGTGTCCCAGGAAGTCATTTATTTAGCCATTTATTTTGTGCTTTTCCTACTGTGACATGTCATAAGTCATAAGTCAGTGAAAAAGTGGCCTATTGACACCTTTTAGTTATAAGGCACCTGTTGGTTTTGGGCAACTTCCACCTTATTATTACTGTAGTACATGGACTTTGGTGACCCAATTCCCAACATAGCTCCACCCAACTTCAGCCTGAGCAGAGGTGTAATCAGCCAACTGAAAGCACACAGGACAGGACCTTTAATAAGAATGATAAAACTGACAGTTGTCCTGTGTAACAAAACTATACGGTAACTAAACTAACTAAACTAAACTGTATATTAGTAACTAACAGAATCAAGCAGTCTGTACTTGCCCAGTCCTGAGAATAGGTCTAATCAAGTGACATAAGTGAAAACTCCTGTGGGGGTTTGTTTGTGTTGGACCTTTAACACAAATATAATGTTATCAAAGTGATGCAGGGTGACCTTTTTGTTACTGTACATTGGGTATTATTGTGTTGTTACAACACATAACAAAACAAAAGTTTGTTTTATAATCATGTTGTTGAAGCATTTTTAAAAAATCTTCACCCAACAACTATTATTGAGGACTGCAATGATAATGATTGATTATATTTCTAATGTTCAAAAGCAGCTTCTCAGTAGGAAAAGTACAAGGGGTTTCAACTTTGATTCACACATCTCCAAAGGGTAAAGTCTCTTTTTCCTTGCTCTTTTTGTCTGTATTTAATTTTTAGATTAGCAGTTGTAAATTAGCTGGAAATTAGAAAATAAATGCCCTAATCTCTAGATTAGGCTGTATGTAACAAAGCCTGATTAGACACTGTCAACTCAAATCTGTTAATACCTCAGTGAATCTCTGTTTTCTTTCTTTTTGGCACAGATCAGTGAATCAGCTCATGTTTCCAAAAAGTCCACCAAATTAGTGCATGTTAATGGAGCGCTATTACCATCACTGTGGGTACATAGGAAGCCCAGCTGTGTCCTTCACAGGTTACAAATCAACCTTAAGCAGGCAAATGCACCATAAATCTTGAGGCTGTTGCTTTGTCAGTTCATGCTGGACCACAACTGTGATGTGCAGGTGCCTTTAGAAAAACTGATGACTCCAGCCAAAGAGTCAACATGGTGGAAATGTGAGATGTTGTGATGCACTGCTCCTCATATAAAGCCCACCATCATCATGCATCCTTGGGAAAAAAATTTAAATTAATTTTGTAAATTTATTGAGAACACTCCATTCATAATCTCTACCATTTATACTATTTACAGTCTGCTTACAGTATTACAGCGACGTGGACACCTTTGACTCTTGGACATGTCTCTAGTCCTTCACAGGTTACTGGTAGTAACTACTGGCCTCATCGTATTTCCTCATATAAAGGAGAAAACAGAATTAACATTGTGCTATTCTAATTATATTTGGCAGTAAAGTCCAAAATCTATGTACAAACATGGACAACTGTCATCCTAATTTGGAAATCAGAGCAACAAGATTGAATTTGTATCATCAAGCTAGTTGGAGTTGGTCCACTGAAATTACAATTTGAATGTCTTGGTAAGTTTATAATTCTTTTGTTGTTAAATAAACCTCTAACAGCATAAGAAAACTTCCAGATCAGTGTATTAAAAGACATATAAGTTAATTTGAGAGTGATATCAGATTCCAGTCTCACATTGAGATATTTTGGTGACATGGCAACAAATTTCATCATATATTTCTGCTGTATTCTGATAGGCACATCAAATGAACTTTTCTCCTTGTCAGAGGGATCGTCTTTGAATTTAATCAATTTAACCAGTCCAATTTGCAGTTATTATGTTTCCAAACTTCTACGCATCAACCCTGATATAACATAACAGCAGCAACAAAACAAAATAATCCTAAAAATACCCCAAAATTACACACACAAAAGCCTAATGTTGTTATGATGTTGTATTACATTGCCCGTTTGTATCCACTTCAAATCCTCTACAAAATCATTTCAATAAAGTGAATGGCATGCATTGTAAATGTAAGTGCCTTAAATATCTCATATTAAAGCAATCATACAAATTATGCGGTCAACCCACTTTACTTAACCATTCAGTATATTTCATGTGTTCCTCGACACATTACTGAGAGGCTGACATATCACTTAAAAAACAAGACACGGGTGCACAATATTGAATTTGAACATTCTTAAAGAACTGAATTCCCTTCTATTGCAAAAGACAGAATATAAAAAACAAATATAACGCTCACATAAAAACAGCAGAATTAAACTGAAAAATGAAAAAATGACTCCTCATTTGTTGACTGGAATCTAAATCCTGATTTAATGATTATTTTATTTTGCTTCATTTACACTAGGTTACATCTCTATTTACAAGGCAACTTCAGTGTGCAGCATAAGCTTACACTGGATCAGTTTGCTTCAATATGATAAATACCTTACACACACACACACACACACACACACACACTTATAATGTCAATAAAATAAACTCTTGTGTATGTCAGGTAAATTCAGGATGGTGTAGTACTGAAATCTAACAGCAGATGGCACATGAAAGCAGGTATATTTGAGGCATCATTTCATCAAGCAAGTAAACAAAGACATTGTGTAAATATAGGTAAACAAAAATAAAAGCATGCATTGATTTACTGAATTGCACTTCTTTTCGTGTCTCAGTTGCATGTTGGAATGTGTAAACTTGAGAGTGGAGAAGTGCAGAAGCAAAATACACTAGCTGAGCATCACATTTAATACTTTTGCAGGGTGTATGCATGATTGCATTCATTGCAGATGAGTATTGTCAGCCTCTGAAATCCTCAGCACAGGAGAGCTGAAGTTGGATGAGCAGGGAACCAAGTTCTGGGTGCTCAGGTAACTAATCTTCTTGCCGCTGTCCCCTCCTGATCTTTCTTCCAGACTGGCCACCAGTGAGTCAGGCCCCTGCGGCTGGCTGCTGGGCTGCGGCGGAGGCACCAGGCCGTGCAGGAGGCTGTTCCCCAGGTGGGAGTTACACCGAGCCAAGTTGTCAGTCAGATGCTGCATGTACACCTCCTCCAGCTGCTTGTCCAGCAGGCCGTTCAGCACCGAGTTAGACATAGGCTCCAACCCTGATCCGGGCAGATCCAAGCTGATGTTCACACTGGCCCCCATGACCAGATAACCCTGGTCTGGTATCGATGAAAGAGGCTCCTGTTGGGCGGCCCATTCTGGTTGACAGCAAACTTCAGAGGCAAAACCGGGCTGGACGATGGTGGCTCTCAATAGGTTCTGTGAGATGCGGCCTGAGTCAGCCACCTGCAGGTCTGGATACTGTTCCAGGAGGCTACAATTGTCTATGCAAACTGCGAAGTCAGGGTCCAGGGTGAGGACAGGTGAACACCCAGGTATTGAGAGACCCACAGGACCTTGAGGCACCACTTTCAGTCCCTGGAATTGGGAGGAGTCTAGCTCTTCCTGGTTTGGACCTGATTACAGAAAATAAACTGGTTATTTAGATATTTTCAATTCGATTTAGTTTGGTGTGACATTTATTCTGTTTGACATGAAATCACAGGCAAGATTATATGTGACAAAGGAAGACCATTTTAGAAAAAGAGAAGCAAGGCCACCAGACTGTGTAAAGTTAGTACATGAAACCTGCTCAGAAAGCTAAACTTCTCGCTACATGAGACAGTTTGTATGTTGTTACATTTGATAAGGCTGTTTACCTGCTTCAGCTGAATCTGTCTGTAGATCTGTGGAGTTCGAGTCGGATATAATACAGTTGAGCGGATCCGTACAATGAGTGTGTGTCTGCGATCTCTTTAGCTGGGAAGCAAACTTTCTCTCCTCCCTGTAACGCAGCACTCTGAGAAAACCTTCGGCCAACATGGCATAGACTGTCTACTTCTTTTCTGTCTCTTTTTACCACCCTTTGCCTCTTATGACTGTAAGTCTTAAGCGCAAATGGCACAGTGTGGGTGCGTATGTAGTTGAAAAGTTATTCTGGCCTGTTTCACTTCTGCAACTGAGAATTGGCCCTTCCACCCCCACCACACACTTCCTTTATTAGTCTGTACTGAAAATCAGAGTTGAGAGAAAAGAGAACAGTACATTTATACACAAGCTGAGAAAATTTAATATGGTTAGCCGAAGGGGCAGAAGTACTCCGGTCCTTTACTGAAGTGAAAGAACTAATACAACAATCCAAGAATACTTCATTAAAAGTAAAAGTCCTGCATTCAAAATCCTACTTCAGTAAAAGCAAAGAGACATTATCAGCAAAAGGTATTTAAAACAACAAAAGTAAAAGTACTCATTCTGCAGAAAATGCCCCCCGTGAGTGTTATATTATGATATATTACATTATTAGACTGTTTATACTGACGCCTCAATGTGTAAGTAGCATTTTATGGTTTTATGGCAACCAAGGGTTTGGGCCCCTCCAAAGGCTTAAAAGATGAATCTGAGGGGTTGTGAGATGATTAATGGGGTAGAGACAGAAGGAAAAAAAAGTCCCACTACACACAAAAAAAGCACACTTTTCCTTTTTTGTGAAAGTTCTGAGAAGTTCAGAGAGGAAATCACTCTTCGGTGGAAGTGCTAACAACTCAGAAACACCTCAGACATGACAAGAGGCGTTAATCAGACACTGCTTTTTGTAGAAGGTCAAATACGTTGGGAAGTACTGGTTTAATCTTTGATAAGATAACCTACAGCTAAAGCTCTAAATATGAGCTGGATATAAAAATAAATCTATATAATCGCAACACAAGGACACATACTGGAATCACAGCTGCTATTACTTTTATTAACGACGTTTTGATCGACTACAGGTCGTCCTCTGTCAGTGCTATACAGGAATAATCATCTTCACTATACTCAAAAATCTTGATTAAAATAGATGTGGCATCGTCTGCCATAGTGTCAGAAGAAGCAGGAGTCAGGAGAGCAGTGCTAACACTAAAACATCTGAGAATACGTCTGAGTAGTCATGTACACATCCACCAAATCTCAGCGGGATTGGTGCTGGATGCAAAGGGAGCTGTGATTCCAGAGTGCAGGTACCCCTTTTATTGGAGCTTTATTCTTTAATATTTTATTAGCTTATGTTATTTTATGTCAAATCTTAATCTGAAAAGTAAACAGTTACTACAGCTGTCACAAAAATGCACAAAATGTGCCTCTGAAATGTGGTGGAGTAGAAATATGAAAATAGCATAACATGAAAATACTCAAGAAAAGTCCAAATACCTAAAAATTGTAAAAAGATTGAGAGGAAATGTTCTTGGTTATTTTCCACCACTGTTGAGAGGCACTGGAGATATTTGGATATTTGTAGAATCAGAAATATTAATAACTCAAAAAGGGGTGATGACTTCTTCAGAACATATCCTTGTCTAAATGCTAGAATGCCTTGAAAGAACACAAAATCAAGCCATGTTCAATGAAAAATTAGTCATATTCTGTAAACTTAAATTCATTTATTGTGCATAAAAAAAACAGCATGTTATAAGAAGGCAGAATTTATTTCAAATTAGTTTGACTGTCATTATTGAAACTTATTTCATGACAACCACCAAGGAGTGCTGAGAGTCAGGCTTGCAGTTTTATTTGCAGTCTTATTTTCATTTTATTTTAGGGAAGATTTCAATTTATGTAAGACAGGGATTACCAACACAATGTGAAACAGGAAGCGTATAGCGAAACGAAACAGCTCCCCTAAAAACAAAACATAACAAATTTCACATCCCTCTATGTTTGCAGATTTGTAATTTTGGCATGTATTATCATTTTTAAACATATATCATCTCGTAGAAAAAAGTTTGCCATTAAAACAGCATTAAGACAATATAAAGTAAATAAAAACATAGAGAATGGGATTGTAATAACACAGAAGGTGCTGCAGTGTTGGCGATGACATGACTGGCAGGAGCACAACATTTGACTCAGTGTTTCCAGGATTCGACAGATACGACTTGTACTAATTAAACCTGTCGAGTTAAATAAATGATGATGTTTCATGAGCTAATGTTAACATGGATGACGTTCCGTCGGCCAAATGATAAATCTGGGTTACAATTTTCAAAGTGTACATTTTGTTGTGTCTCTTGATTTGTTCTCAAACAGGAAGCTACACGTTCATGCTAAAGGTTGATTGGCATGTCATTAGGCCAATAGGCTTAGCAGGCTGAGGTTAATGAGAGGAAGCAGAGCTGTTTGTAGATACCCATAATGCTCTGCTTTAGTACCTCCTTTCACTACAGCTGACAAGGCACAGCTGAACACAGATTAATAAAAAAAACATACTGAAAAAAGTAAATCAAAACCGTCCACATATTTATAAGCTGAGTGAAATGTTGCTTCTTGTTTTTTCCTGGATCAGTTCCAGGTCTGTTTGGGTCCAGGTCTGGGTTTAGGTCTCAGGTAGAAACGTAAAGCTGCTACTGCTGTGCTTTCTTCGCTAGAGCCTCGGCCTCCTGCAGAGAAACAGAGGGGGAGAAAGGAGGAGAAGAGGGAGAGCGTGTTATATTAAAATGGAGGATATTGGTTTATATATGCCCTGCCACAGCACAGAGGAAAACCCCTCTGTTTCTATGGTAACTGGCACACCTCCCTGCAGTTCCTGTTGTGGCAGAGAGGAGGTGCCAGCGGGCAGGAGTGAGAGGAAGAGGAGAAGAGGCCTGCTTGGGTGTTAAGGATATCATGAACAGATGTATTATGTAATATGTGTGTTTTCTGTATGGAAATCACACAGTGATAAATATATATTTAGGCCCATAAGCCGCTGTTACAGGAAGTATGGTTAGGCTGAAGGAATGCGGTTCGAAGAAAGGACAGATATCAGTGTGTGTTTTTGTGCTCATAAGATTACCTTCGAGCCCGGGGGAGCAGTCAGACCCAGAAATGCATACACGGCGTTGTCCTCTCTGGCATCGAAGAAGGCCTCATAGTTCTGAGAGAGAAGAAGACACAGAGAGAACTTTAGATGCAGATCGATCTGAGGATCAGTTCGCCTAAAGCTGAACTCCAACCTGAGGAATGATAATGTGAAACAGGCTTTGGATCAGCGCCTGAGGGCGACAATCTGAGCGGTAATGCCAACTGGTGAGAAACAGTCGTTGTCGAGGTTGTGTTATTTGTCCAGGGACAGGCCTCGGCAGTCAATCTGATAGGAGGGTATTGTCTTCGAGAATGTAATCCAGAGTAAACAAGCTAACACATTCATCCATTTACTATTTAGTTGTCTGCAGTCTCTCTCATTCCTGATCCCTCACTCCCTCTCATTCCTTTGTTTTCTCTCCTTTTTCTCCCACACACACATACCGGTATACACACAAACAGCTGCAAGTATCCTGGGAAATGCTGTTCTCTTTGTCTGTGACATTCAATGCAGCCCATCCTGCATGTGCAGCTTCACTTCCAGCCACCCACAGCATGATGTGCACCCAGGCTAAAGGGCCCTGTGTCTTTCGAATGGGTGTTAACTAGCATCTGCTAACACAGTACAGAAGGCTAGGGTACATGATAGGGTAGATCTGAACAGGGCCAGGATATGAGAAATACTGCAACCCCACCCAACTCATTGTATCAATTCATTTAACTGTTCAGTTCTGTAAGCAGGGGGAAACAGCTAACATGGCTCTGTACAAAGGTGCCTACCAGCACCTCTAAAGCTCAATAATTAGCACTTTATATCATGTTTGTTTAATCTGTACAAAAAACAAAGTGAAAAAACAACAAGTTGCAGTTTTACATGGGGGTTATGTGCCTATATCTTGTTGCTTTTGTACAGATTAAACAAACAAGATATAATGTGAGCCTCTGGCGGATTTTGTTACCTTTGGAAAGAGCCAGGCTAGCTGTTTCCTTCTGTATCCAGTCTTTATGCTAAGCTAAGCTAACCAGCTTCTGGCTCCAGCTTCATATTTAACGGACAGGTATAAGAGTGGTATCGATCTTTGCATCTCTCAGCTTAAGCTAGAGGATAACTGGACAGATTTTGGGTCTGATTCGCCACTCCTGACAATTGCGGGGGTGTTCCCAATTCGAGGCTTATCTGCCCAAATGATCCTGTAGTGTGAGGGGTTTACAGACATTATCTTAATGTTAGCGACTGGATTGGAGTCTCCCTGACTTCAAATCCTAAATAAAACATAAACATAAATGTAAAATAACAAACATGTTTGATATTTGCGACTTAAAGTCATGCGGTGTGAAAGGAACAACGATGGAATATTGAGCAGAAACCCGCAATGGCCAATGAGAGCAAGCTGACTGGGAAGCGTCACCAACCGGATGTTGTGTACTTGTGTAGAACAGAAACATGGCTGCCAACAGCACGAATAGGACTTTTGTCTCCCGAGCCAGGTGGACAGTAGAAAAGGAGGACAAGCTTGTGGAATTATGGCAACGATATGAGTGCTTGTTTAATGTCTCGTGCAACACGTAACACAACTGAACAGATGAGGAAAAGAGTCCGGCAGAAATTGCCTCAATGTTTGATTTTTTCTGAAGTCATGTTTGATCACGTGAGTTCCCCCTGGAATCGCCACTCTGAAGTCGTTCAGTATAAACGGCAAGTGTGTGGTCCTGCGTCTTGACTGAATCGTCTGGTGTGTGCATTTTTACAATTAAAGGTATAACGAGTAGGATTTGTTGGTTGCTGTTTGTAAACACAACATTCAAAGTTGGCCCCTCCTCCCGGGCTCAAAGCGCACACGCTTCTGGTGGTGTCACGTGCTTATGATCTGGCACCTGGTTGCTACGTTTTTAGTCCTGCATCTCACTCCCTGCGCGCTGTTATTGGCTGGGGGCTAGACACTAGAGGATGACATGTTTTTCGTGAATCTTGTTTTTACTCGTGAAGGTTTTATGCACAGCAATGCAACAGCCATCCTCAACTCTCCAACTCTCCGTCTCTCCTCCACTCCACTGAGCTCCGTGTCTGTGAAGCCTCAGACATACTTTCTGCGTCGGCAGACAGCTGCGGACTTGCGGATGGGCACGCGGTTCCATTCATACTACAATTCAGGGTCCGCATACACTCGCCAACCACACTCAAAACAATAGACTGTAACGTTAGCTATGGCTGGTAGCTGCCTTACTAAGGTCGCCCACCCACGGTGAAAATAAACACTCAACAGAGTACAGCTCATTCAGGTAACTCAGGCAAAGGCTGCACCGAAGCAGCAAACACTGGAGGATACTATTAAAGGGAGAGAAATTCCCTCAAGACAGCGACAAGGCCAAAAAGATTACAGAGAGTTTGTTATTTTTTACAAAAAATAAAAATAAAAAAACATTAATGAAGAGCTTGGATGCAGGCAATTTTTTTCAATTCGGAACATCCCCTCCTCTACGTTAGTCTTATCTGTGTCTTGTTTCATGTTTTAGTTTGCACATTTCCCGTTTTATTTTGTGTTACTTACCTCTCCTCTCATTTCAGACCCTTCACTTCCTGCCCTTGTATGTTTTCCGCCAGTCTGATCACCTGCCCCGCCCCAATTAGTTTCACCTGTCCCTCATTAGTTACTCACCTGTGTGTATTTAGTCTGTGTGTTCCCCTCTCCCTGTGCCAGTTCGTCTTTGTCCTCCATGTCAAGCTTTCCAACGTCTTTCCCAGTGTTAGTTTCATGGTTTTTGACTTTTGCTTAGTTTCCTCTGGACCTCACNTTTTGCTCACTCCCTGCCTGTTCTGTCTGCCTTCGCTGACTGCCAACCTGTGTACTGAACCTTGCCTGACAAGTAAAGATTGCCTGACTATGTTTTTGCAATTTCAACTTTTGGTATCTGAGTCGTGCTATTGAGTCCTCTCCCTGTGGTATCAGTCATTACACAATTGTCTAGCATATACATTGGATTGATTTTAATAACTTTAATGTACTTGAAGTGTGCACTGTGCAGCTGTATTATCTAGGAAAATACAAGTATCGCATCGGGACTCGTCATCAGCAGATACTCAATATTAAATGACTCAGGGAAAAAAACTTGAACGGACATCCCTAATAACAATAGATCAGTTTATATATGTATAAATATACAGTTCTAATATGAATAAACGCTATTCTCTTCATTTTGAACATAATGCTAGTTGTTCTGTTGTCTTTTTTTTTTATTTATTTATTTTTTTTTAATTCTCTCCTGTCTGCTCTGGTGGCTGGTTGACCAGTGCATGACGTGTGTGGAGTGGCCACTTTGTGGCAGTGGAACAACCTAACATTGACATATTATCACCTTATGGCTAACATGTTAGCAAACAGTTTCCTTTTACAAAATCCAGCAGATACAGAGCAACATTAGCATTCTGTTTCTGTCCACCTGTTGGATGTAAATCCACTATTCACTCTTGTTTTAGCTCTGTTTTGGTCTCTACCAACTCCTGAAGGATATATCTAGCTCTTTAGCTCCTAAATTCTCCACTGTGTTCACTAGCTAGTCACTAACTTTATCTGTCTACACAGGTAGAGTACAGGGGATTTATAATTTTTTTGCTGAGAACAGCTGCCTTCTGAAAACAGTGACAATGAGAGCCGTGAGAGTGAACCAAAACAGCAAAGTTGGGAGCTGTAAAACCAAAACAGTGAGCTGAAAGAAACTAAAATGCACTGTAGAGTTGAGGGAAACGGCAGAGTTGGGTGATAATTCTCTAGTTTTGTCACTACGAGTGACACCTTTCATGTTATGCATAGTCATTTGATCTATTGTTAATATAAAAATGTTGATTAGTGCAGCTTTAAACGTATCTCGTCTAAAACAGAATTTTCATTCAAAACCCACCATGCATGATTTGTGCGTACAGCTCTGTATGTGATCAGAGTAGTTCTGTAATTGCATGAACAATCATGTGCCAGTAATTCAGAGCATCTGTGTGCATGTGTGCCTCACCCCGCAATATTTGCTTTCGTTAAATATCTGTGGGGGGAGAGGGTTCCCCGTGGCCGGCCTGGACTCCTCCGGAACATTCTCTCTCATCCACTTCCTGTTGGCCTCGTTGGCCGCGATGTCACACTCCTCGAATTCGATCTTGTTAGCTGCCAGGAAGCCCATCACATCCTGCTGCTGCTTTTTAATCTGCATGTGGGGGAGACAAGAGAGGGTGACAGAGGGGGAAGTTGTCAGTTAGACATGTGTTAACTTCAGCCTTATGAGGAAACATAAGGGTTCACCATGCTGTCATCAGTCTGCTGCAAAAATAAGGACACTTCTTTGCTGTGAGAAATTACACTGCCGAGATCGCTGGCTGCTCTGTTACTAAGTTACCACTTGTTTGCTGACAAGTGAAAGAAGTGACACAAGAGTATTGAAGAGGGTGAAGGCTGAGCAGGGAAGGATTGTGTTTTATCTGCATGAAAAACACCAGATAGTGAGGAAAGTGGCAACTCCCAAGACTGGGCTCCCATCATCGTTCTTACATTTTAACAGGAAATGTCACTTCATTGTTTAAAGTGGAACCATTTCAAAAGCATTTGTAACGTGTTGCATACTTTTAATCTGACAAATTGTCAAAGCCTATCATTTTTATACAATTGTGAGCATATTTCCCACAAAGAAAGACTGTGTTGGCAGTCCTGTCTTTCTCACCATCTGGGATTTTCATGCAGATGTGATTATTTTTGAAAGGCACCCCTCACAAAAGGCCGTTGTGTTGAACTGGCCCAGCACCACATTTAACACTTGTGTCTTGTGTGTGACACTCTCAAAATAGTCTGTCCTGCTTGATGCAAAACCACAAGATTTTCATCTCTACATCATCAACTCTACAACTCAACAGGAAATAAAAGCATATCGAGAATGACACGTTGACATCCTATGGGATCTCGCCTCGTTAAAAATGTGCTATCAGGTATGTCCACAAGTTCTGTCGCAAAGTCACAAACAACAAGATAATAAAGAAGCTACAGAATGGATAGAAAAGTGTGCTTGTCTCTGTGTCTTGTCCCTTCTTCTGCCTCTATCTACATGGATGTGTGTGTGATTTAGTGTATGAAACTGTGGTCCAATGAGGCCTCAGTGGGTGTGTGTAAGAGGGAGGATGGCCCTACAAGGCCAGACGGAAACAAGAGCTCCTCTGGGACTCTAGAGGAGGTAACTGGTCAAACACGAGCCAAATAAGGCCTGCTGCAAGGAGACACACACATCCAGCCTCAGCTGCACACACACACACACACATTCACACACCTAAAATCAAACTGAGCCAACTTCATGGTAAAAACACTGCGAGGTCCTATAGATGATTATCAGTTTATTCTCTTCCTGTCAGTCCAGACACCTCCATGTGAGGGCTCCTCCCAGCTTCGTGGCGTGCAGACGAGACAGGTGGATTATTCAACAGCCATCTGCTGAAACAACACTGAGGCATGGAAATGAGGGAGCTGACAATGCTGGCAGATTAGCCGTGGTGCAGTTTG
Organism: Oplegnathus fasciatus; assembly: GCA_003416845.1. NCBI lineage: Eukaryota > Metazoa > Chordata > Actinopteri > Centrarchiformes > Oplegnathidae > Oplegnathus > Oplegnathus fasciatus. The sequence goes on along the minus strand of NTHP01000122.1, from coordinate 1,125,989 downwards.
AATCATTTAATGGCAGTTGCACTCCCGAGGCCAAAGTCCTAAAACCAGCTCTTTCCCGACCTGCTCTGGAAACCAGCGCGGGACGGAGCAGTGGAGTGGAACGCCATGAGCTCAAACTCACTTTGACCCACCCTGTCTCTAAACACACAGTCCTCTCTCTGATGGAAGAATCTGCACAGCCTCCTCTTTCTCCCTTCTGACTTACATTAGCATAGTACACATAAAGCTGTTACCCAAAACAACAATAAACTTTATCCTAAATTGCTAAAATGGAAAGATAAACACAAGCACTTTCTCCTCTTGTCTCCTTTCTTTTGGTGCACTCTGGCCATTCCCCCAGCAAGCCTGCATTGTACTGGTGCCAAGCAAAATTAATTTGTACGGCAAACTGGCCACATGCCATCTGCCCCTAACTCTAATTGCACAGTGACAGTTCCCAGCTTTGCCCTCTTTTACCCCTTTGCATTGCTCTCTGGTGTCTTGAGTGGAGCTGCTGGTGATTCTAATATGGAAGAAAACAGACTGTCCCTGGCTTTGGGTGTGGTAATAAACAACTACTCTTCTCCTGTTGCCTTTTATTATTCACTCCTTATCTCTCTCTCTGGAATGCTAGAAAATTACTCCTCAGTCCTCACAAGAAAGACAATAGAGTGGGAGAGATGAGCCAGTTTTAGGCCTACAGGCTTCAAGGTTTGATTTCCATAAACCATGCTTTCTCTCACAATACCTAAATAGCTTGCATTGGCATGCAAATATAAACTGAGACATTGTCTCTGTCTTTTTTTTGTTTTGTCTAGACATGGATCGGGCAGTAACACTTGGTGTTTTTCGCCATGCTAGTGGCAAGGCTCTATGGATGCCAAAAATGATTGATCGGTCCACCACTTTGGTCCAGACTGAAATATCTCAACAACTATAGTATAGATTTACTATAATTACTATTAGACTAGACATTCATGGTCCCCAGATGATGAATCCTACTGACTTTGGTGATCCCCTGACTTTTCCCCTAGCACCACCATGAAGTTTGCATTTTTGTGAAATATTACCACAAAATTTTGTATAGACACTCATGGTCCAGAGGAAGTACCCTGATAACTTTGGTGATCCTGACTTTTTCTATAGCAACACTAACAGGTCAAAGTTTTCACTTATCCTGTGAAATATCTCAACATCCATTAGATGGAGTGGCATTCATGACATTCATGGTTCCCAGATGATGTACCCTAGTGACGTTGGTGATCCCGACTTTTCCTCTTGAGCCACCATGAGGTTGACATTTGTAGCTTTGGGTGAAATGTCTTGACATTGGATGGATTGCCATGAAATTTGGTACAAACATTCACGTCCCCCTTAGGATGAATTGTAATACTTTGTTGATCCCCAGACTACTCCTCTAGCACCATCATCAGGTCAAGTTTTAATTTGTCCAATACTTTGGTTTATGATTAAATACCTACAAACCAACATGATTCCCATCAGCCTAAATTGTACTTTGTGTTTAGTGCTAATAAGCAAATGTTAGCATGCTAAAGTGCTAAACCAAGATGGTCAACATGGTAAACATTATACCTGCTAAATATCAGCATGTTAGCATTGTCATTGTGAGCATGTTAGCATGCTGATATTAGCATTTAGCTCAAAGCACCACTGCACAACCCTCACAGAGCTGCTAGCATGGCTGTGGACTCTTAGTGTTATGTAATGAATTAAGATCATAAAAATGTGGCAAATAAAAATGTGTCACTCATGTAGAAGTTTACTAAACGGATTTCAAATGCTTCCTTCTGATTTTAGTACACTGACACAGAAACTACATTTCAAAGCAAACACTTGCAACCACTATTTGACACTAATCTGTTTTTTTTACTGCACACTGATACCAATTTTATCAGCACTGACCTGGCACTCTACATATGTGTTATCACATTCCCGAGACAGTCCACGTACACACCCTTGGAAGAACTGCAGCAAACATTAGATGATCCAGTGTGTCCACAAAGGAAGTAAGAAATGATCAAACCTGCATTTGGGTATACATGCAACAATATGAGTGGTTATTTTTAAATTCAATTTTGAACAACAATTCATTTCCAACGTATTTACTATTGACAATAAGAGGTAATAAAGGAACAGATCTAAGGCTTATAAGGCATGTTACAGTGAAACATATCTATTGTTGCACAGATCATTTTGACTCCAAGTAGAACCTAAGAAAACCACAGATGTGGAGAAGGAATCTGCATATATATATATATATAACATATGCTCTTCGGTTTACATTCCACATCATCATCATCATCATGTGAGAGCTGTGGCAGGGCAATGAGATCAGATCCAGACGTTATCAATCCCGGAAAAAAGGGCAGAACTCTGGCAGACAATGGCAGGCATTGATCGGATGCACTGAATACACAACACAGGCTTGGATCAATATGGTGGAGACTGATTCAATCAGTTATGTGGACTCTGGATTGGGGTCAATTCATGTTCAGTTCACTCTGTTGAAAAGGAAAAGACATTTAAGGTGAATCTGTCAAAACTTCTTCATAGGTAAGACTAGCCTTTCTAATGGCTCAGGAGTCCAACATTTGAATGCAGAAAAGTCCACTGTCTGAACTACAGGAAACATGAATCAACCCGACCCCCGTGTGTTTGCAAGGGATAAAAGTTTTGTCTTGATTCGATCAAGTCTGATTTGTCCTGAAAACAGACGCTTACTGGAATTTTAGCAGCAACAGTAGCCTCCACCCAATCCTGAGCTCAGTCAGCATTACAACAGCGTCACAAAAGAGCCTTACGCTGCTGCTCTGGCTGGCTTCCCTCGCTGTTGCCTAAAGGTGAAACAACAGCTAAAGGCCAAAAAACGACCTGTTACACAAACCAACTGACTCACTGTAGCGGTCGTCCAACTCAAGCATGACCTATAGACCCTGATGTCAAAGCTACAGTGAAGGAAGAGCAGTAAATCTGAAGCAGAGAGCAGAAGACATATACAGTACACACCGATGAAATATTTATTGAAGTTATTACTGATTCTTAGAACATTTAGTGTGGCAATGAGGAAATTGTACAATAGTGTGGCTGCAGTGCATAAAGGGAAATGAGGCAGTAAATGTGCTGTGCTGCTGGCCAAGATTTTTGGCTCTTTCCACAGACGTACTCTCAGTTTTAAGTTGGTTTAATAATCAACAGCGTAGATACACTGCTACAGGTGTATTTACATGTGTGTATCTAAAAGAAAATCCTAATTTGCAATTCAAATTTGACATCAATGTAACCTAAGAACCAGGCAAAACAGTATTTACATGTGTGTGTTAAAATGAAAATCTTTGTTTGGTATACCAATTTGGCCTCAATGTAACCTAAGAACCAGGTGAAAGAGTTGTGTGGTACCATTCTCAAAGAGACTGCATGTACAAATATCATAACAATGTATTTATTCTTGAATTTGCTGTCACAGCTAAGGTTAAAATAAGAATATGGCTACGTAGTATGACCTAATCTTAACAAAGCCATTCATTGATGGTAACACTAGAAGTCTCTAATTCCCAGCGAGTCACAACACCATTTCTTCAGGTGACTCAAACACTCTGCTTCTCATTACTGGGTGGAAATATGATGATGTCAACTCTCACTCAGTTCGCAGGGATAATACCCTCCACAAGGGACTAGCACAGGTCAGAGGTCAGGTGACTTAGCCGGCAATCAGTGCTTTGCTCAAGGACTCTAACCCACACGAACTGTGGCAGGGAGCAGACCTGAAATAACCCCCCCTTTTTTTTCTGTCACAACTGTGTTGATTCCACACAGTGCTAATATGTGAGACTGCAGTTTATGGCGTTTTGCTAAATTGCAATATATTATAAAGGCATGTATGTTATATTCTTCTTCTTCAAACTACAGCATCAAAGCTTCACAAAGATAACATTTATCCCAGGACTATCATATTGGACTGCGATGAGTATACACTTGTGTGTGTATAGAGGAGGAGCCAATGGGCACACACACAAACACACACACACCCAACCCAGTCTATTCACCATTCATGCAGATGGAAAATGTTGAGGAACAACTCGCCTCAGTTCTTCATTATCTGTCATTTCCATACTGTACTTCTCTCTAACTGACCTTTGGGCAGTATTACACACATTCTGTGAATCAGCTGTGCTTGTCTTATATTAGAAATTGAAGAGTTCAGTCCATCAAACCTTAAAACACATGGTTCTTGACATGTTCACCAGCCTTGGTGCTACATTGGGCCATTTCTGATAACTTCCGGGTGTTATACGGATCAAATTCTGCATAAAATCAATAAGCATTAAAAGCTATAAATGTGCTGCAACGTGGGACAGAACTTTATGTCTTTAGAAAATACATCTGCCTGAATAACGCTGACTGTTGTAGCTTCTCAAGCGCTGAATCCGATACACCCTTCCGGCTAATTTTACACCGTCTCTCTCTCACTGACCTGCAATCGTTTCCTCAGTGGAGCAAAAGCCTTAAATGTTGTTTTTCTGAAATACTCCTACTTGTCTCCCTGTTTTGGCTGTAGCTCCACCGCACACTGAACTAGACTGGAGTGATTAATGTAGCAGCAGACACTGCTGGATAGTGGAATGCAATCACATTGTTTTGTAGTCACTGATGCAATCGAACGGCAAGCTTGATGAGGGCAGAAGGGTTCCACCACAATTTGTCACTCGACAGCTTTTTACTGGTCTGAATGAGTTTTGTAATGTTATTACGTCAAAGAGTGACATGACATAGAAAAGATTCTAACATAAATACTGCATAAATCACACATAGAGTAAGTCCTATAAACTCTGTAATGTGATAGCACGCCTTATATCCACATGAATCTTCCAACTCTGAGATGTGGAATGGAGATGATAATATGAGTGTGTCCGTGCAGCATTTAAGAGGACATAAGCGTGTCTGCTTCTTCTGGCAGACTCTACTAAAGACAGATCAATGAGAGGTAATGCATTTTCCCAGACAGGCTCTCCAGCACAGTGATGGCATCACCGGCTCTAAACTCCGACCGCTCCGACTTTACAGGAAGCTCCCGTCCTGCAAGACCGCTGCTGAGCTTTTGCAAATGTCATTTACCGTAAGGGCAATAAAGTCACTCTGCGCTGTCCAACTGAAAAGAGCCTCTGTGCTCGATCACTTCCTCTCTGTCAGTGAGCTGTGAGGACAAGCTGCTCGACGAGGGTAAATCATCCAGAAGGTGATCTAAAGCTCATGACAAGTGACGAGGCACTTTTAATTTCTACTGTGACAACAAGAAAATATGGGTTTGTTAAGAACGGGACTAGATTTACTGGCTACCATGTCTGTGCTGTTTCAATCAACACTCTTTCAAATTTGCACTTTGGAACATTTCAATAACAATCTAGACCACAAGAGACACTAAGTGAACACTAGTGATATTTTATATCACTGATAGCTGTAAGCAAACTATATATGAATAGGATGAATTCAAGCTTTAGTGCGCTTTTAAGGTAGAAAATGTGTATATTCCTACAAATCCAGACCTCCAGCAAGTCCTTAACAGAGCATAAGTGTTCCTGGTCTGCAGCTGCAGGTCTGAAAAGGGGGCCCTGGAGAATTGCATCACCATCATTCCTCTCCACTCTGGAAGAAGCTGGAAAGAGTGAATGCTGAAGGTCCTCTAGGCTGCAGGACAGTGCATGCAACATTCAAGACTCTACAGCAAGCCAGATCTGCCCCCCCCCCATCAAACACACAGACTGTGACACAGACAATCTGAGGTGCATATTTGTATTTGTACTGCATGCCTTTCCTGTCTCAGTTGCAAAAAAACACCCCACTCAACTGTCACGTCAGGAAACACAGAGACAAACCACAGCTGAGAGAGAAGTGTGCCCCACTCAGTTACCGGCCTCAAACTTCCTCTCTGCCTCCTCCTCTGTGACAAAGTTAAAGAAAGCAGAGAGAGAGAGAGAGAGCGAGAGAAAGACACTGAGAGACCCCATCTGAGTCCAAAGTCTCCAGGAGGGCAGAGCAGCATGCTTACTGATGAGTCAGACCACTCCAGACTGAGGAGGGGATGACAGCAGGATGGACATCAGTTAGTGAGTGAGTTCAGTAAAAGTTCATCTGCCTGTCTATTCCCCAACAAGCCCTGGATGCTGCAGATGAATCCAGCTAAAACAACACATAGCTACAAAAGCGGTGCCGTTCTTTTATCCCTTACCGAAGTGGATCCAGAGGACGATGCTATGTACACTTTGATCACCATGGTTAAATCCCTGATGCTAAGTCCGGTAGGCTGCGGTCGGTCGCCCTGCTCCTCGCAGACACTTTGCAGGCGGATTGCTCGGCAGCGGGACGAAAAAAAAGCAACAACAACAACAACAAAGTTCCCCGGCTGAAACGCTGTGTGTCTGTCGAAGGCAGCAGCGCAGACTATCTGCGCAAATGCTCCTGTTCTCAGCACTGGATGGAGCTTTTGCATTCCTCCTCCGCCTCTACTCCGCCTCCCCGCCCCTTCT